>ONZH01005139.1:0-86490 GCA_900303285.1 Rhinella marina | reverse complement strand
ATATATCGTCATATGAGGCTATATACATGGTCTCCAGGATCAGATATGGGCCATAAGGTCGATAGAGGAGGTGCACACATATATTCTATGTATTCACAGAGGAGCCGCTTACCTGGTGCCGCTGGAGGAAAGGAATAGGAATAGTAAGAGCCCATTTAGGGCTAAGAGATATGCGCCAATGAAAAGGTACAGTCAACGCTGTGACTCAAGGTAAATGCGCTATGTAATGAGGGCACAACGGAGCGCTTTAAAAGCCCGCGCCTCATAGTGTTACCGGAAGCGGAGGTGGCGGTTGGAGCGCATGCACAACCGTGCGTGCGTTCCACCGGCCGGTAATAGGAAAGGAGAGGTGGAACGCAAAAGCGTTCCACCCACAGGAAGAGGTATGGAGATAACAAGAGGAGTATTGGAAAGGATACTAGACCAGAGCGGCAGACAGGGGGCGGAATTCCTGATGTCAATATGCCTGAAAAGAGGAAAAAGCATTAATGTGCGAAATTATGCCAAATTATACATACACACATCATGCAGTGGTAATATAATGAACAAATGGGTAAATTATAGAACACCGGGAAGTAAAGGACAGAATGAATAATAAATTATTATAAAACGGAAAATTCACGGGTGTCCATTATATTAAATAGAATAGTCTCTGAGTGTGTAATCCGATATACAGCTGTATAACAGTGTCCATAACAATGAGGGTATGTAATCCCCCATGCTTAGACCTTAGTGGATATAATGATTATGAGTTGACATAGGTCATAGTCTTGGTTGAGCCCCCTTGGTTCCAAGGTATCCAGTTTATGGATCCAGAACGCCTCCCTGTGTTTAAGATGTTTAACCCTATTGCCACCATGTCTTGCCTGGGGAATCCTTTCTATGACCTGAAACCGTAGTTGTGAAATCGTATGTTTTGCCTGGTTGAAATGAATGGGGACAGGAAGGAGGAGGTTTTGTTTACGGATGCTCGATTTATGTTGACACACTCGATTACGTATTGTCTGGGTGGTTTCTCCTACATAAATCAGGCCACAAGGGCATTTGAGGATATACACAACAAAATCAGTGTCGCAGTTAAAAAATTCTGGAATAGAGTAGGATCTGCCTGACCTAGGGTGGTAGAAGGTGTCCCCTTTAAGTACATTAGAACATGGAGTACAATGATTACAGGGGTATGTGCCCTTTTTAGGAGTGTTGAGAAATAGTTGTCTCGGTATTTTGGTTGCAGAGCCTACATCGGCCTTAACCAGTATATCTCTAATGTTTTTCGGACGTTTGTTACACATGAGTGCTGGAGATTGGAATTCCTCTACGTCGGGATACGCCCTGTGTAGGAGATACCAGTGTCCACGAATAATGTTCTCCACTTTTTTGGCACAAGGGTGAAAGGTGTGTACAAATGGTATACGTTTTAATGTTACTGTGTTATTACGATGGATTGGTTGATGATTAGTGTGTAATAATTTCTCTGGATAGCCCCTTTCCCTGAATCTAGAGCACATTTCTTTCAATCTCTGATTATAGAGTGTTTCGTCTTGTATAATTCTCCGGACTCTTTGAAATTGCGAGAGTGGGAGGGATCTTTTTGTGTTTTGTGGATGGGCACTGGAGTAATGTAAGAGGCTGTTGCGATCTGTCGGTTTGTGGAATAAGTCAGTAGTTAAAAGGCCTTCACTGTTTTTAATGATGTGGGTGTCAAGATAATTGATAGAAGTTGCATCTTTTGTAATTGTAAACTGGAGTTCAGAATCTGTAGAGTTGATGTAAGTGTGAAAATCCTCCAAACTTTCTGGGGTGCCTTCCCAGACACAGAACACGTCGTCTATATAACGCTTCCATATGACGACGTGTTCTGTGAACCGTGTATCTGAGTATAAGTGAGTATCTTCAAAGTCGGCCATGAAGCTATTTGCGTAGGGCGGGGCCACATTAGACCCCATGGCCGTCCCCCACTTCTGTAAGAAAAATGTGTCCTGAAATAGGAAGTAGTTATTATGGAGAATAAGGTGGAGGAGATCAATGCAGAATTCTATTGTGTCTGTGGGAGTGTTGTTCGCAAGTAGCAATTTTTTCATAGCCTGTATCCCTTTTTCATGGTTAATGGAGGTGTATAGGCTACAGACGTCCCATGTGACTAGGATGGTGTTGTTTGAAAGTGGTGGAAGGTTTCTAATGATTTTCAGGAAGGATGATGTGTCTAGAAGGAAAGATCTGGTGTGGCTGATCATTGGGGTAAGAATTTTTTCTAAAAGAATAGAGACTGGTGATAGGATGGAGTCTGTGGATGCAACTATTGGACGGCCCGGAGGGTCTAGTAAATTTTTGTGGATCTTTGGTAGTGTGTAAAAAAAATGGGAATGATTGGATAGTGGTTGATGAGGAAGTGTGCTGTAGCCTCGTCTATTATGTTTTTTTTTGTGGTAGTGTTGTACCAAAGTTAGGATCTTTTGCTTGATGGATGTAGTGGGATCATATGTGAGTGGTTCATAGATCTCTCTATTACTAAGTTGTATGGTAATCTCTCTAATGTACTTGTCCCTATCCATCACGACCAGTGCTCCTCCCTTATCAGCTGGTTTGTAGATAAGATTTTTATAGGTAGTGAAATCTTTCAATACCTGTCTTTCAGTGTTATTAAGATTGGTGGGAAAATGTAATAAATTCTGTTCAATTGATTTTCTAAATCTGGTGACGTCCCTTGTGACCAGTTTGATGAATGTTTCGACAGGTGGATTATTCTTAGGGGGCATATATGTGCTTTTTTTCCTGAGACCTAATGTGGAGATGGAAATTGGTGTCGTGGAGGGCATAGGTTCTTTTTGTACAGAATCAGCTGTTTGTGAGAAATGAACTTTAAGTCGGATACTTCTAAAAAATCTTTGAAGGTCGAGTTCTAGCTGGAACGTGTCAAGGGAGTTGGAGGGGCAAAAGGAGAATTATACAAGACGAACCACTCTGTAATCAGAGATTGAAAGAAATGTGCTCTAGATTCAGGGCAAGGGGCTATCCAGAGAAGTTACTATACACTAATCATCAACCTATCCATCGTAATAACACAGTAACATCAAAACAAATACCGTTTGTACACACCTTTCACCCTTGTGCCAAAAAAGTGGAGAACATTATTCGTGGACACTGGTATCTCCTACATAGGGCGTATCCCGATGTAGAGGAATTCCAATCTCCAGTACTCATGTGTAACAAACGTCCTAAAAACATTAGAGATATACTGGTTAAGGCCGACGTAGGCTCTGCAACTAAGATACCGCGACAACTATTTCTCAATACTCCCAAGAAGGGCACATACCCCTGTAATCATTGTACCCAATGTTCTAATGTACTCAAAGGGGACACCTTCCACCACCCTAGGTCAGGCAGATCCTACTCTATTCCATAATTTTTTAACTGCGACACTGATTTTGTGGTGTATATCCTCAAGTGCCCTTGTGGGCTGATTTATGTGAGAGAAACCACTCAGACAATACGCAATCGAGTGTGTCAGCATAAATCCAGCATCTGTAAACAAAACCTTCTCCTCCCTGTCCCCTTCCACTTCAACCAGGCAAAACATACAATTTCACAACTACGTTTTCAGGTCATAGAAAGGATTCCCCAGGCAAGGTGGCAATAGGGTTAAACATCTTAAACACAGGGAGGCGTTCTGGATCCATAAACTGGATACCTTGGAACCAAGGGGGCTCAACCGAGACTATGACCTATGTCAACTCATATTCATTATATCCACTAAGGTCTAAGCATGGGGGATTACATACCCTCATTGTTATTGACACTGTTATACAGCTGTATATCGGATTACACACTCAGAGACTATTCTATTTAATATAATGGACACCCGTGAATTTTCCGTTTTATAATAATTTATTATTCATTCTGTCCTTTACTTCCCGGTGTTCTATAATTTACCCATTTGTTCATTATATTACCACTGTATGATGTGTGTATGTATAATTTGGCATAATTTCGCACATTAATGCTATTTTTTTCCTCTTTTCAGGCATATTGACATCAGGAATTCCGCCCCCTGTCTGCCGCTCTGGTCTAGTATCCTTTCCAATACTCCCTCTTGTTATCTCCATACCTCTTCCTGTGGGTGGAACGCATTTGCGTTCCACCTCTCCTTTCCTATTTCCGGCCGGTGGAACGCACGCACGGTTGTGCATGCGCTCCAACCGCCACCTCCGCTTCCGGTAACACTATGAGGCGCGGGCTTTTAAAGCGCTCCGTTGCGCCCTCATTACATAGCGCATTTACCTTGAGTCACAGCGTTGACTGTACCTTTTCATTGGCGCATATCTCTTAGCCCTATATGGGCTCTTACTATTCCTATTCGTTTCCTCCAGCGGCACCAGATATCTGATCCTGGAGACCATGTATATAGCCTCGTATGACGATTATATTGGTTGTGCACCTTAGCATTTGTTTCCTACAGTGTCCGATGCATAGACCCGTTCAGTATTCATACTTACCAGTACCAATTACCCGACGGCTTATCGTGTCTTCAATTATTATATTCTTTATTTCATATACTCAATATGTTCTGTATTCTTTTACTGCATATATGGATAATATTGTACAGGTACTTACCTAGCCTATCGTATATCCTCCGCTGTGGTATACTGTTCTTTGCTATTTAAACATGTCCCAATCTCTTATACTCCTTGTTATACTAATGTATTGTTTTATATATGTTGTCACAGTCTGAAGAAGGCTCTAAAATTGAGCCGAAAAGTCACTAAGTGATTTTTGTCGCACAATAAAAGCAACTATCTTGCATTCCACGAATATAAGCCGGAGTTTGTCTTATTATATGTATATGTGTGTGTGTATATATATATATATATATATATATATATATATATATATATATATATATACACACACACGATATATACATACATACAAATAAATACATACAGACATATACATAAACAAAAAAATAAATATATATATATATATATATATATATATATATATATATACCGTATATATAAATAAATAAGTAGACATAAAAATATATGAAGGGTGTAGAGGGGGGAAAAAGGCAAAAAAGAAAAAGAAGAACTAGTCCTTCCTCACTCCCCAAACCATAATCCATTTTTCACCAATATTTCTTTGGGTATATAGGATATTTTCGTACATCTTCACTTTATTATCCAAATATAACTCTTTAAACCGTGGGATCTCCCGGGAAAACCAAACTTGAAAAATAATAAGTCTGGCCAACACATATGCAAAAGATCGGCCTCAGGTAATTCACAACGTGGGCAATTAGAGGACTCCGTTCAACCCTGTTTATTCAACCAAATCGGTGTAATGTAAAGCCTATGTAAAATATTAAATTGTACTAATATGTGATTAAAGTTGGGCGACATTAATCCTAAATTCCCAAATATATTTCCCCAATCCTCAAACCTAACTCTTGGACAGTCAATTTCCCAGGCCCTTTGGCCTGGCGAAACAGACTTATTAAATAGTGCCTTTATTAATAATTTATATGGATGAGATATCTTAACATTTTGACCTATTCCCTATCAAATCATTCAAAGGTGAAATAAATTCTATCTCCAACCGTGCTTTCTCTTTTACAATAGAAAGTGCTGACCATACAGTAACTGAAAAAAACCTAAACCAACCTAAATTACCTAAATTCATCATCTGTGTTAAACTGGAGAAGGGGAGTACCTCTCCACTCCTCACCACTTGTGAGACATATGAAATATTACTTTTTGCCAGAAAGGATCCTCAGCTAGTTTATCCAATTCCTGTAAATAGACATTATACCAAAGAGGAGTACAAATGAGAGATCCCTTTATTCCCAACCATCCTCTAATAATAGCCCACGATCTAGAGGACAGCTTAGCAGCTACCTTATAGTCCTGTACAATATTAATTGCCCAGATTCCAGCAAAACAAATATATTATCAAATGAAGAGGATTTCACCAAGTTCTGGCATAATGCACATTTTTTCCATTCACAATACAGCCACAACTGCCCAGCTATTAAATAACCCTTAATAAATAATAAATAAGGAAGGTTTAACCCTCCCTGTTCAAATAGCTTATAAACGTATTACATTTTTAACCTAACGTGCTTTTGTCCCCAAAGGAGATCATTAATAATTCTTTCAATAAGTTTAAAAAAACTTGTTCTCAATCCACACTGGGGAATTTCTAAGACTATAGAAGAGTTGGGATAAAATAATCATCTAGTATATAAAGCTGAGTGTATGTATGTATGTGTGTATGTCCGCTAAAGAAATCCGCATCATTGCAGCTACAATCACAAAATTTGGCACACAGGTACAACAGGTGTTGTAGGTTTTAGAACGGGTCTCAGCTCTCCAGGATGTACCGTTCCTGAGATATTCCCAAAAAATGCATTAGCCAATAGAAGCCTGGTTACGTGACCCTTATCAGCCAATAGAAACTCACAGGCAGTTAGTCTCCACACATACCAGGTTTCCATAACAACCCAGCCATTTTCCTTTACTGCTGTAGTTCTGCTTTAAAGGGGCAGGGCGCTGTGGATGACACTGTTAAAGGGGTATTCCGGTTACCATAAATATAACGTATGTTTTAGACTAATTCATCATTAATCATTACCTAATATAATGTAAATTTCACATATCTACCGTTCAGTAGTAATAAAAGATGTTTTCTTCCACTTCTGCCCACTGTGTTTCTTCATAAATTACCATTCCATCGACCTGTAATTCAGGCCACCTTCAAAAGAAGGACTTAAAAGCCCTGCCCCCAGGCACCACAAAGTCACGCCCCGACTCTATCAGGTCACGCCCCTTTCCACTCCGCAGCCAACGGGGATTGAAAAAAATAAAGGTAAAAATCAACTTCTGTCAGCTGCAGGGGTGGGGGGAGGGTGACTTTCTTCCTGCAGCTCATGCTCAGACTGCACAGTGCTGCTGTCTGAGAGTGAGCTGTTCAAAAGGACATCTCTGTGTCCATTCAGGCCATGCGCCGGACGGAGGACAGGGAGTCTGAAAGTCGGATGTCACTGTAGATGTCACTGTTCATATCTTTTAACGACACACACAAACATTAAATGAAATAGATGAAATATACCCGGGCGAAGCCGAGTCCTTCAGCTAGTCTTCTAATATATAAAGCTGAGTGTATGTATGTATGTCTGCTAAAGGAATCCGCACCGTCGCAGCTACAATCACGAAATTTGGCACACAGGTACATCAGGTGTCCGGGAAGGTTTTAGACCGGGTCTCAGCATTCCAGGACGTGTTGTTCCTGAGATATTCCCAAAAAATGCATTAGCCGATAGAAGCCTGTTCACATGACCCTTATCTGCCAATAGAAGCTCGCAGGCAGTTAGACTCCACACACACACACACACACACACACACACTGTTTCATACCAGGTTTCCATAACAACCCAGCCATTTTCCTTCACTGCTGTAGGTGCAGAGCGCTGTGGATGACACTGTTAAAGGGGTATTCCGGTTACCAATATAACTGATGTTTTAGACTAATTCATCATCAATCATTACCTAATATAATGTAAATTTCACATATTTACCGTTTAGTAGTAACAAAAGATGTTTTCTTCCACTGCTACCCACTGTGTTTCCTCATAAAGTACCATGGCATCGACCTGTAATTCAGGCCACCCTCAAAAGAAGGACTTAAAAGCCCCACCCCCAGGTCCCACTAAGCCATGCCCGGACTCGGTCAAGCCACGCCCCCTTCCACTCCGCAGCCGACGGGGATTGAAAAAATGAAGGTAAAAATCAACTTCTGTCAGCTGCAGGGTTGGGGGGAGGGTGATTTTCTCCCTGCAGCTCATGCTCAGACTGCCCAGGGCAGTGAGCTGTTCAAAAGGACATCCCTGTGTCCATCCAGGCCATGCGCCGGATGGAGAACAGGGAGTCTGAAAGCTGGACTGTCCGGCCTAAAACCAGACCTCTGGCCACCCTTGGGAAAGGCTGATGTTAGGGTGGCCAGACATCCAGTTTTAGGCTGGACAGTCCGGTTTTCTGGCTCCCTGTCCTCCGTCTGGTGCAGTGCCTGGACGGACGCAGGGATGTCCACCCATTCAGTAGCTCACGCTCAGACAGCTTCTCCTCTGTGTCTTCATGGAGCCAGGGGGTGTGGCCTCATGTTTAGGGGTGTGGCTTCATTCGATCTAAGTATATTTATCAATGGAACCAAATTAAGCTGAATGAAATCCTCAATCTTAGGAGATATCATCATACCCAAATATTCAAATGAGTCCACAATTTTTAAATTGCGCAAGGACCCCTCACTCACATATTCAGACACATCCAACAACATAAGGGTAGTATTTGACCAGTTGATATCCAAACCAGAAATTTCTCCAAAGGAATTTACTAGGCGAATAATTCTTGGGAGAGTTATATGTGTATTATTTTTTTTAACTTTTTTTTTTATAACTAAACACTTAAAGGGGTTGTCTCACCTCACTGTTTGCTGGCTACCTCGCTGCTCTCAGGGCCTCTCTTCCCTGCTTGCTGAGGGTGGAGCTAAACTCTCTGATGCAAAGCAAGGCAAGCCTGGCAGGGAGGAAGTAACCCTTCCCCTTGTGTGGGCTCGCTCCCGAGGCTGTCACAGTATTCTCTATCAGCCTCTGGGATGTCAGAGCAGAGCAGATTGTGACATCCAATGATAAGTTGCTTTTCACGATCTGCATTCTGATGTGTGAAAGTTTCCCCTCCTATTCAGATTACTTTGCTTTGGTGTATATGGTTTATATATATATATATATATATATATATATATATATATATAGTAAACCATGTACACCAAACCATATATATAGAGAGGATGGGTAACTTACAAGTTACAAGTTGATGTCTGCACTGAGTATATGAGAATAGGAACACTGTTATCTCCTTATGTGTTTGCATAAGGAGATAAGAGTTCCGTGTTCCAGCGCAGCAGCGGTCTTCAGATAAGGTTGGTTATCCTATTTGCGATAGCCCTAAAATTTGTTTTCAGTTGGAAAGTCTCTGTATAGCACTTCTACAGGGCTATAGCTCGTGCCCTGTAACTGTGCTATACACCCTAAGTGTTTGTCAGAGGCTGCTCAGCTCGGCTCACTAGGTGGTTGGCAGGGAATGAATGCGCATGAACTAGAATGTATGCGCTCGCTCCCGGCCACCAAAGCAGCCGGCCGAGCAGCACAGTGTGTTACTGTGCGCCTGCGCTGTCACCGCTGAGAACATTACAGCGGTGGCCGTAACCCCTAGAAACGAGCATGACATTTGGGGCTGTTTGACTAAAAAGAAGAGGTGACAGAGGCATTACCAAAAATAGAACTATATTGAAGAAAGGATGCTAATAGTGCAAGGAACAAATTAAAGGTTAATTACTGAGGTGAGACAACCCCTTTAACTTCAAGGGCATCCCAAAACTACCATCAGGCAGGAGCCCTAACTACAGGGAGTGCCCCAAGGGAACACAGTGTGCACCTCCTTAACTGCACTGACCCCAGGGAGCACAGCCTGAGGGAAGACACCGTAACACATCATCATCAGGACCACTACCACTCCAGTCCTCTGTTCCTATCTCCTATCACTTGCCTAGCCCTAGGGAACATCAGTGTTAGGATTGCCACCGTGAATAATTATTGCAGCCAGAGCCATTATCACTCCCATCCTCCACTCCTCTGGGACTTGCAGCATTTGTACATAATTACAAGTATTCCGGCTGGAAATTCACTTCATCCAGATTCTTCATACAGGTCTTGCAGTGGAGTTGAAGTTGTCTGATAGATATCAAGGTGAAGTTGGTCAGTGCAGTCAGAACAAATGTGTATTCAAACTAACAGAATAAACGTATTAAAAGAGAAATGCAATTAACTGTGCAAGATATTTGTGATTTACATCCAGATTATAAGTAGGGGTAAGGGAAACAGATACAGATGAATATGGAGATGAGCACTTCCACAATGGAAGCGCTCATATCTCTCCCTGTCGCCAAACCTCCCATGGGCCGCCCTGACACACTTGGCCCCTGTGCAGCCGAACTGGCTGCACAGGCGTATGTCCGCCCCTGACATGAACATTGTAGTTATAACATTCTATAATGAAAATAAAATGTATCATAGTGTGCACTGTGTAAAACCATATAGTCAGTGGCGTACATAGAGAAGTAAGGGCCCCATAGCAAGGATCAAACCAGGCCCCCCACACAGGACTCAAGGGTTTCTGCCTAAACCCTTTTTAAAGACCCTTGGTCCATTTTTCCACTGCCTCACTTGCTTAAAGTTGTTCATTTAGGGCAGGGATGTTCAACCGACCCTCCAGCTGTTGCTAAACTACAGTTTCCAGCATGCCCTAATAGCTGTAGGCTGTCCAGGCATACTGGGAGTTGTAGTTTTGCAACAGCTGAAGGGCCGCAGGTTGGGCATCCGTGCTTTAGAGAGTAGAGTGCTGATTAAGTTTTCACCCCCAGTAGAAGAGGAGATGATCCCAACTGGGCCTCTCTTGCCCTGGGCCCCATAGCAGTCACATGGTCTGCCGCTATGGTATTTACGCCCCTGCATATAGTTAAATGAAACACATGGTTAGGATGAAAGATGTGCCTACTGTATACTCAGAAGCTCTGCATTCTATTGCTACCATGGTCCAGAGTAAATCATAAATTGAGGCCACATAGTATAATATTAATATAATTGTAACCTGAAGCTGTTTCCACTGCATACTGATCAAATGTGCTTCCATATCGTGTTATAATAGAAGTAGTGAATTGCACCAAACTGATAACACAGCTCATAAGTTTGGCACATCTTGATGGTGGGCGTCTGAACACAGAAGATAAAATCTACGTCTACATTTGTGCTAAAACTGCATCATTTTTCTTAATAATTAATAGATTTGTTGGATTCTTGTTGACCTCCCCACTAGAGATGAGCGAATTTCATATTTATAAATTCGTTTGCGCTTCGTTTAGTGGTAAAAGTAGAATTGAGTTATGGATTCCGTTACCACAGACCATGACGCAATTCTAAGACAAAATGCATAACGGAATACCTTTAGAGGCATTCCGTTATTCATTCTGTCATAATAGAAGTCTATGGGCTGCATAACGGAACCGTCCGATCACTGTTATGCATTCCGTTATGCATTCCATCATAGAATTGCGTTATGGTCCATGGTAACGGAATCCATAACGCAATTCTGCTTTTACCACTAAACGAAGCGCAAATTAATTTCTAAATATGAAATTTGCTCATCTCTACTCACCACCTTAGCTTAACCCACTAACTATCCTTACCACATTTCAAGAGTGGCAAGAAGTGAAAAAAGTTGCACATTTTATAAAATATACCAAATTTGTGACTTCTTAATTCCATAAAACTAGGCACAGCTATTGATAAATTTTTCGCTATAGAGCTAAAAATCCACAGCTTCATGCAAACAACGTAAATGATAACACTCTTTTGACTGTCTGCAGTCGCCACTAGGGGAGCTCAGTACATATATATTTATACAGCTATTATAATTCTCTATGGATTAAATGCTCTGTAGTAATGGCCACCCACCACACGTCCTATGTCAGTGATGGCTAACCTCCGCCACTCCAGCTGTGGTGAAACTACGACTCCCAGCATGCTTTATTAATTTCTGTGGAGTTCTGAGAACAGCCAAGTAAGTGTACATCTTGGGAGTTGTAGTAGTTTTACCACAGCTGGATTGTCAGAGGTTAGTCATCACAGTCCTTTGTAATTTACCTAAAGGGGAATTTGTCCGGGCAAAAAGGATGTGCAATGAAGAATCTAGGTATGAACTAGAATGTAATAGAATCACACAGAGATTGATACAGAGAGGCTAAGAATATCACACAATACCACACCAAAAAAAAAAAAAAAAAAAAGACTGATGCAAAAAACGTAGTATCTATACACTTCAAATAGAACAAACAAGGAACAATTCAGGGGAGTCACATACAGTTCTCAATATAATCTAAAAATCATCAAAAAATATCTCCCCATCTTAAATAAGGAAAGTGGAAAAACCAGACTGAAAAATGGACTGGGAGCACAAGGTCAGAAATAGGGAATGATACTGGATCTGGAGGCTCAGCACCAGATCTCCAGAGAGCATGAACCTGCGTACACATCTCATGTATTTCTAATAAAATCTCTGAATCTTTTATGCCTTGTTCATATATACGTGTATTTTCAAGGACCACGGTCCGTGAAAACCTGGTCCTACTGAGTGCAGAAGCACACAGCGTCACTGGTTGCTATGGCGCGGTGCGCTTCGTGCTGCCGCCGCTGTACAGTGGTGCACTGATATAGATCATAGGAGTATATTACTGTAAAGCGGCGGTGGCACGAAGCGCACGGCGTCATAGCAACCAATGACGCCGTGTGCTCCTGCCCTCAGCAGGACCGGGTGTTCTTGGACCATGGTCAGTGAAAATCCACGTACATTTAATTGCCCCTAGCAAACAGCCATTTATTGAAATGATAAAGTTTCCACTTATCTTGTTGTCATGTGCCAATTAGGCTAACACTTCCCTTCCCCTGTGGGAGGAGATATCACATGACATTTATATATGTAATTGTCCCTAGCAACCAGCCATGTGTGAGAAACATATGGGATCATTTATCAAACTGGTTTAAAGTAGAACTGGCTTAGTTTCCCATAGCAACCAATCCAGATTTATACAGGATTCAAAGTATAAAGGGTGAGAACTGACATAGCCAAGCCTGTGTTTCTCTAGAGTACTGAGGCGATCCAAGAGGTGTGGTACTGCTGCAAAAGGGTGAGCGAATACATGTGTATCAACTTTTTTTTTTACTTTACCAAGTAATGAAGCTGAGTAAACATTTCTGTGTGATGCTCCCTCTCACCCTGGGCTCCGTAGCAGCTGCGTGGTCTGTCTCCGTGGTCTGTATGCAACTGGATAGATGGATGTGTTCAATATATGTGGGTTAGAAAACTTTGTACTCAATAATTCACAATATCATGCAAATATTATTTTATTCAAAAAGTAAAAAAAAATGTAAGAATATAAATCACATTACAGGTTAGCTATAAGGTAACATTACTAACCATAGAATACTTTTAACATCTTTATGTCTGAGTCCAAGTTCGGACTACAAAATTGTAAACTGTGCAACCAAGTGAAAAGGACAAGAAGGAGGAGACATCTGAGGATAGTAATGCCTGCAAGCAGCCAATTAGAATAAGTGAGAACATCCCCTAAGTTGTTGATTGGCTAGGAGTAGCTGATAGGGTTCTTCTTACAATGCTCCTCCCTTATGTCCTTTTCAGTTAGTTGCCCACCTATTACATGATATACCAGCTACCTTTTACATTCTCCTCCATGTTCAGTAGTATATTCTAATAAAGAAGAATACCCATGCAGAATTTTGTGGGCAATCACTTTAGAACTGAATGTAAACATTTCAGTACCACACTTAAATCCATATAACATCAAATATACATAGCAAAAACTTGTACCCCAGTATTAAACTTCATTTACTTAATAAATGAACTTTCTGTAGATGAATCTTTGATTGCATGGGACTGACTGGTCTGCAGTTTATCAGACATCTTACAGCATAATAAGCTATATACATATTTCCGACACTTCGATGACGCATAGTAATACATTAAAGGATCCAGACAAGTACTTATGCTGCTGATACAAACACACAGAATGTAAGCGAAATATAGAGAGTCAGAATGTCCAGAATGAAAGTGCAGATAATGCATTAAAAAGATGATATTTGTTGGGCCAAAGCAAATAATGAACACAGAAAGGACTATAATGGTTAAGAGAATCGCTCTCTTCTTCTTCTTAGAAGACTTTTCAATGCTTTTTGGGTTTTCACTCAAGGCCCGGATAACCTCAGCGTAACAGAAGATTGTAATGATTAGAGGAAAGAAGAAAAATATAGAAGAAAAGGCGGTGAAGTAGTACATGTAAAAGCTCTGCTGCTCTTTTAAGTCCAGCACATCATGGCAAGTTGTAATGTCCAATCCGTCAACGTAAAGAGTTTGATTGGTGAGAAGAAGAGGCACAGTGCTAGCAGTGGATACAAGCCAGATGAAGACACACACCAGCCAAGATCGTTTTTTTGTGCGCCAGGTACGAGAGTGCATTGGAAACACCACGGCCATGTATCTGTCCGCACTCATACTTGTCATGAGCAGGATGGAGCAGTACATGTTACAGTAAAATGCTGCAGTGGCAAAGCGGCACATTCCTTCTCCAATTTGCCAGTTGTTCCCTGAGAATCTATAAACAATGTTGAAAGGCAATACGGCAACAAAAAGCACGTCCGCCATCGCCAAGTTCAGCATATATACTACCGCCGGCGTCTTGATTTTTATCTTCAATAGAAACATTACAATCGCCATCAGATTTAGAGGCAGAGCCACAGTGAACACCACGGTGTAGATCGATGGTACAAACTTGGTCAACCAATCACTGTAGAGGTAGAATTTGGCGTCATCATTTAAAGTGTAAAAATCTAAAAAATAATAACATTTTGTTTAAAAACTTACAATGTTTAGGGCACATAAATATACATTTCTATCTTAAAGGGGTTATCCAACTTATTAAGTGGTAGCCTACACTCAGGATAGGCCATCACTAGCTGAGTGGCAGAGGTCTAACATGGCCCACATCCACCAATCACTCCCACCTCAGCTGTTTGGGTGTAGCTGCATGGACAGAAGTCGGCACTGGGACCACACAGCAACTTCAACATTGTAGTGGAGGGAGCTAATTGCTACGGTGCTGATCTTACTGAAGTCAAGTACACAACTGATGGTACTTTGGATTTCTGGCACTGACATCTGGCGACTGATCTAAACCTGAATAGCTGATAGGAAGTGTCAGACCCTGATGACCTACTGTAGGGATAGGCTATCACTTATTAAATGCTGGATAACGCCTTTAATTTTTTTAATATATGGCTTCTAAACAAAAAAGAAGCTTTGTTCACCTTCACCAATTCCTTATCTCTGCTGTTCTGATGCTGCTTCGGTCCCTGATGCTCTTCACTTCCCGATGCTGGCTCAACAGGGGTGGACTGGCCATAGACCTTACAGGGAAATTTCACAGAGGGCCGATGCCCAGAGGGCCGCCTGGGCCCTCCTCATGGCCGGCCAGTAGAAGTTTTTGGGGATGTATTTTGTGCTGCTGGCCGTATTTTGTGATGGACTGTGGAATTTGGCTCTGTTGGGGTGGTATAATGTGCCGCAATATGGTATTACTGGCCCTGCCTTCCATCACTTTGGACTCAACTACAAAACGGGGCCACTTTAAGTTCCCAGTCCGTCTCTGTGGCTCAACATACAAAAAATACCAGGAAAAAAACACTTAGCCATAGACTTTCTCAGGTGGGTCTCCCCTATTGGCTGAGCAGGCATTGCCTGTCATTCTGTTTGTTGAGCTGGGACCACAAAGTGGAGAGGAGCAGCAGTGACCGGGGATCGGTAAGGGTGAGTATGGCTTTTTCATTTTCAGCCCACTGTGATCCATAATGTATGCACCATTAGTTACAGTAAATCTTTATCTTTTAACCCCATAAAAACTGTCACATTGTTTTGTGTTTTGGTTTTTCTTTACTTCCCGACATCCGAGGACCATAACTTTTATTTTTTTTTATGTTTTATTCTCATACTGTAGGGCTTATTTTTGTGAGACAAGTTGTATTTTCATTGCACAATATGAATTAGGATCAGATCAAAGAAGAGGCATAAGAACAAAGAACGTATTAGAGTAAGACAACACGTGCAGGATGATGTGCAGCGGATCAGGCCAAAATCTGCAGTGGTAAGATCTGCATGGAATCATAGGAATTTTGCTGTGAATTTAACCCTCCACATCCATGTAAGATATCCACAAACTTAAACTGACGTGTTGAAGATTAATTCACACAGTATGTATAGTTATGTGCAGATTTTAATGCTGATAGGGATAGAACAAAGGGAAAATAATCTGCTTATTGAGTAATGATGATTTTTAAAGGGGTTTTCTGGGATTACTATAGTTTTTAACAGATATGCTCAGGTAGTTTCTTACCTCATGTATGTCTTATCCATGCTTTTTCTTTTTCTCCATGTAAACCAATCACTCTGGTTTGTTTCTATCCCATAAGTTGCACTTCCTGTTGCTGTATCCAACCAAACCCATGATGCACTTTTCCTTTCTTTAGCATGGCTCCAGCACTACACCTATCAACACCCAGCTAGTTTATAGCTACTCCCACCCAGCTAGTTATATAGACCAGGGATGCCCAACTTGTGGCCCTCCAGCTGTTGCAAAACTACAACTCCCAGCATGCCCATACAGCTAACAGCCTACGGCAGGGCATGGTGGGAGTTGTAGTTGTACAACAGCAGGAGGGTCGCAGGTTGAGCATCCCTGATATAGACAATCCCCTATCAGCCCCTGGACACAGTTGACCTGGATAGGGCAAGTTGAGTAAGATGACACCCTGCCAAGGTCCGGGAGATAGTTATAGCTGCGAGGAGAGACCATGAGCTGAACAACTGGTGGCTTAACTTTGCCCCTGGGTAGTGAGGCTAGTACATCTTGTGGACTTCATATTGTTATAGTTCTTTTCCATGAGAACCAATAAGCATGTTAGCCTCTTAGTGAGTAAAAGCACCATGATTACTGTAGCTTTAGGGGACTGTTATATGATGTGACATTCAAGTATCCATGCCCTCCTAAAGGGGTGATTGTTTGTATATACCTGTACAGTATCTGGACTTATAAGGTGGACATGAGAGTATTCCCACCCTACCAGAGTGAATTAAAGAGACCAGGCCCATATGGAGACTGGGAGTACTCCATGGTATGAAGACTTATTGGCAATGCTCCATGGGAAACAAATATGCAAAGAGGTATCTCCCAAGAAAGAAAAACATCTCCCCATTACCACCTATTGGAAGTGCCTCCCTATGAGTCATAAGGAGCCACTTCCAATAAATGGCGCTGGTGAGATGGTACTCCAAACTTAACCAGGGGAATTATTGTAAATAAACAGTATCACTTTAAAGGTGTTAAACTTCATTGTAATGTGGTGCCACTGAAACGGAGATTGTTGTAAGTTATATATGGGCAGGCCCTTTAATGTGTTGATGAGAGCAATATTGAGTTGTTGTGTGCACCTGTGCAATATGGCGCTGAGGAGCATCAGCACCAGCTGTCAGGATTGACAGCTGCTGGTTCCAGTGACATGCATGGGGTTGCTGATGTTATGTGATGTCCTATCATCTACAGGACCAATATTTACAGTCGGGAGGGGCTCGTTTGCTGCCACTAGGGCGAAGAATCAGGGCACAATGCCTGTCCCTGAGCAACCAAGGTTGGGGAACTTACAGATAAGTGGAACTGTGCCCAAGTACTGTAGATCTGGGAAGAGCAGCTGCACGCAGATATTCCTGTGATAGACTATAATTGATACCATGAGACTGAGTCACCTTCCGACAAACTTTTGTCCCACTGTATTGGAGTTATTCGCGCTACTTGAACTGTACTGTGTATTGCTTTGGGTTGGCAGTTTGTCTGGACTGTAAATAGCTGAATGAAACTGAGCTTTGTAATGTCTGAATCTCTATACAGCATGTACAGTAAAGCCGTGCTGTAAGGCTGCCAAGAAATCACATTCTTCTGCCTGCCTTATCCCCACAGCATTCCAAAGGAATATGTAGGGTGCCCTACCACTACCACCACCACCATCCCAAGGTGCGCAATCCCCCGTTGCTTTTTTACATACCTGTTTCATTATAGTATGACGCAAAGCTGGCGAAAGAGAAAAGCACCCCACCTGCAACATAGAAAAAATACACAAAATAATTATATATATTATATTAATAAAAATGATCATAAACGGAACATATACGAACCTTATGCCACAAGTGTAAAGCTTTATTTCAACATGGCTCATTTCACCCAAAAATGGTGCAGATACATCATAATTAGTGTTGAGCAAATCAAAGTATCCAAAGTGGACTTCGATCCAAATTTGAGGAAAAATTCGATTTGACACGGAGCCAAATTTCCTTGCACTTCGTGGTAACAAATCAATTTTTCCTAAAATGGTGGCTGAATTTAAAAAAAATTATATTATCATCCACTTGATCGCGGAAAGGTGTGATGATGAAATCGCCACATGATTACGCTATCTGCGTGCGGTGACATCATCACCTTTGGCGAGTTTTCTTCAATCAAGATGGGAGCGGATGGCCTCTGGATGAGCTGAGTATAATTTTTTATTTTAACCCCTAATTAACAATTAAAATGTGGGTTTCAAATGCCACGATCAGCGTTGAACGTGGCATCTGAGAGGTTAAATGACAGGGCCTTGCGCGATTGCTGTTCTCCGTCATTGCGCCTGCTCCATACAATGGAAAGTGATTTGTGAAGGAGTATTTCTTAATGAACCGAATTTCTTGTCAAAATCCGGTGAAGCTGCAAATCGAATTTTCTAAATTTTGCTTCTCTCTAGTCCTCTCTTACAAAACAAGCAAAATCACTCCACTTTTCTGGTGCAAAATGCCTGATCTACTGTGGTAGTTCCTTAGACTGTCTGGAACTGCACCAGATTTGTGACAGGTGATATTTTTGGTCAGGCACTCTAGTCTAACGCTATACCAATTACTAGTTGACTTAATTGAGGACAGAATTTTATTCCAGAATTGTGTTGCAATTATGGCACTAAATGGCTTATAGGCCACTCCCCCTTTGCCACGACGACACACTTTTTTTTTCTCATTAAAAAGGTATAGAAGGAAGTGGTTTGGAAGGTTTGTTTAAAATAATTAAAAAGCAACTAAACAATCTGTTGTGTCTAGACCTATTGGAGTAGCTTCCCTACCGCCACCGTTCTCTCCACTTCTATGGAACTTCTCAAAAATAAGCAAGCACGCTCAGATATTTTTGTAACTCCCTTAGAAGTGAACACAGAGAGCAGACCATGCGTGGTAACCTCTCAATTGATTGCGACCTTTCTTAAGATAGGTGCAGGTCCCAGAGGTCAACTCCACACCTCATCAGACATTTATGGCATATAGTTTGGATATACTAGAAATGTCCAGATGGATACCCCTTTAACAGGACTTGCAGTTGCTATAAGGCAAACCTGAATCTCCACTATAAGGAAAAGAAATCCATACACAGACAGCAGTTTTTGCCCCATAAAATATAGAAAATGCACATTAAAAGAAGTTTTTCCTTTATCCTCCAATTCTGATGCTATACTGTCCCTTCCTTATAAATCTCAGATAGGATTTACCTCTGTCTGAAGAGCCCACATAATAAGTCCCACACTCTCAATGAGCCACAAAGTCTCTGCTGTATGCAAACTTAAAAAGGAAGGGATCAGGAGCTGTTTTATGAAAATGTACTGTATATGTGTTACACTATCTGATGAATAGAGTCTAAACTGTACCCCCGGAAATGGCGAGATAGGGTAAGATAAGTTCTGTATCAAGCTAAGTACAAAGTTTTATATTTTTAAGAGTCAAGTGTGACATAAATCCACATGTTGATGAATGTCTACATGAAAGTCCAACAGCTTCCAATGAGTTTCTGTCATGCTCATGTCTGTCATTTTACTGACATGCTGCACTACTTTTCAGTAGTACTAGTAGTACTTTTCAATTTTTATAGAATCTGAAAACCTAGTGGAGCCTCCAACACAGATCTGAACAGAACCTAAACCTGACGCTCTGTTTTATTTTTTTGTGTCCTATGTTTGGGAGACCAGGAACCACTTTTCAAATGGTCAGGCAGAGTGCAGGACTGAAAAAAAAGACTAACCTGCCACCAGCTCGCCGCTTTCATCACCTCATCTCCCCCGTTTTTGCTCCCTGGTGGTCCAGAAGTGTGATGTTCTATGTAAGGTTCTCACAATATCAAAATTTCGATTTGATTTCGATACTATAAAAAAGTATTGTAGTACTCAATACCATTCAATACCACGGGAACAAAATAAACACCAAAAAACCTGCATGCAGTTGTGAGAGAGAGGTTTTTATATATATTGTGCCTGTACTATTCATTTTTGACCACTAGATGGTAGCTAATTAGCTATGTGAGTCACGTGAACACTTTGTTTTAAGACCACTGTAGGGGGAAGATTGGAATGTTAATTTGCCTCTTTCAAATTTACCAATGAACTCAGTGTTGAAGTTGACGAACTACTCCCCTTTTGTCAAGAGCCAATTACTTTACTTAAGTAACACCCCTTTTGTCTGTCATACCGACTATTTAAGTGAATGCCTCTTTAATAAATGCTCTGTAGCTTGGGGAGGTGAAGTATTTTCCATGGAACCAACTTGTGTGTCTGGTCTCATTGTGAAAGCTGTATGAGCATATGCATACTTATACTTCTATTGATTTGGCACCACACAAAGAAGGTGAAATCGTGAGAATTGCAATCACACAGTCCATATTTTATGGAGCATCTGGCCCATAATAGAACAATCACTATTTTTCCCCTAAAATGGCAGCTGCATGTGTTAGGACATGGAGCAAGGAAATGTGGGAAGGAGGGATCACCCACAATGCCATGCATGCAGCCAATCAGCAGCCAGCCCTGTGATGTCACAGCCCTATAAATAGCCTCAGCCATCTTGGATTCTGCCATTCTCCAGTGAACTTAGTAAAGGGAGAGACGTTTCAAGGCGCTAGGGAAAGTGATAGAAAACCTCATCAAACGTATATATTGTTGAATAGAAGTGTAGGGAAAGGATAGGGAGGAAAGTATTGAAGCAGAACAGGGTTCAATAGGGGTGTTTAGAGCCAGGATAATAGGAAAAATCGTATTACACCTTGGTGCAGTGACTGGGGTTTAAAATTGCCATGATACAGCTACTCATTTCAGGTTTGCAATAGATCATACCTCTGTAATTCCGATTATTGGGGTGTTATTAGCCCTTGTGCGCTGCAGTTACATTTCGTAAAGCCTTTTTTAGGTGTGTATTAGTGGTGGAAAAAAAGAAAGGGCTTATTAGCTGTTGTGTGGTGAAGTGGGAAAATGACAGCCCTTTGTAGCGTGTATTAGTGGAAAAAAGTTTTATTGGGCGTACAGCGCCTAAGTTATTTATTGTCAAACCTTCTGGCATTTATTAGTAGTGCAAAAAAAGTATTAGTCGCTCTGTGCTGAAGTGGGAAAATGCCCTTTGTAGCGTGTATTAGTGGCAAAAAAAAGTTTTATTTGGCATACAGCGCCGAAGTTAAATCTTGTCAAACCTGTTGTTTATTAGTGGTGCACAAAAACGTATTAGTCGCTCTTTGCTGAAGTGGGAAAATTGCAGCCCTTTGTAGCGTGTATTAGTGGCAAAAAAAAGTTTTATTTGGCGTACAGCGCAAAAATTATTTATTGTCAAACCTTCTGTCATTTATTAGTGGTGGCAAAAAATGTATTAGCCGTTGTGTGGTGTAGTGGCAAAATTACAGCCCTTTGTAGCGTGTTTTAATTTCCTATTTATTTGATCTAACAGTATGTCAAACAGAGAAGTGACAAGCCCTGCACAAGGGAGTGGCAGAGGCCTAAATGTTTCTGGCGCAGGCACAGGTTGCAGCAGAGTAAGGGGGCGTGGCAGCAGGGGTCACTTTGAGAGGCCTGAACTCCCATGTCATCTAGCGGTCGGGTCTTGAATGGTTGACTCGGTCTTCGACTTCGTCCCAAATGACGTCAGACACCTCCAGCCAAGAATCGGTGGGTTCGTCAGACACAACCCTTAGTTGGCATGGTGCGGGAGCAGTCCTGTGCCCTCACCTGTCCTCAACCTGCCTCTGTCCTTTTTTGTTCCCTTAGCCAGATAAGTACTGAATGCTGTGGACTCAGCTCCACTTTATAGCGAGGACAAGCTACTAGAGGACAGTCAGCAGCTACTGGCCAGCCAAGATGTGGAGGAGACAATTCCTCTGTTAGGTAGGTAAGTAGTGATGAGGAGAGTGGCATGGGAGCTAGGTTTGCGAGTGGTCAGGCTTCTGACCCAGAGACCGTTGAGAAAGACATCAGTGATGTGCAGACACGATGATGATGTAGCTGATCGCACTTGGGAGCTGGGTGAATTAGGGCCATCAGGAGAAGAGGGTGGCAGCTTGCCTGTGAGGAAGCGGCGGAGCCTGCAAGTCACTAGCGTGGCCGGGAGTCAGGGTGGCAGCAGTGGGAGGTCGGGAGCTAAATGTGCCCGGAGTAGCCTTCGCAGGAGTCTACTGGGCCGGAAAGTAGTGGTGCAGGGGTTCACGGAGGCAGCGGCGGTAGCAGCCAGTCAGTGCGAAGTGTTGGGGGTAAAATTATGTACTCGGCAGTGTGGCAGTTTTTCGTTAATCCGCTGGGTGAGGTGAACCTAGCTATTTGTAGAATCTGTGGGCAGAAGGTGAAGCGTGGCCATGGTGCCAATGTTGGCACCACAGCCCTGCGTCAACATATGCAGCACCACCATAAAGTGGCCTGGGAGAACCGTGGCTCCAATGTGGTGGTCCAGCCTGCTGCAGCAGCCGCTGCGTCGCCCAGGGGCGTGCACCCGGGTTCAGGCAGTCAAGGCTCCACCACCTTAGCCGAAGGAGGCTGTTTGTCCTTCCCATCATCTGATGCTCCTCCTCCTACTCTTTGCCAGTCATTCCATCAGCAAACGATCATCGAAGCCATTGCCAAGAGACAGCAGTATGCGTGTACACATCCTGCAGCGCAGAAGCTGAACGTGCTCCTGGCCAAGTTGCTGGTGCTGCAGTCCCTCCCTTTCCAAGTTGTGGACTCTGAACCTTTCAGAGAACTGATGGCTTGTGCTGAGCCGGAGAGTTCCAAGCCATCGTTTCTTTGCGAAACAGGCAGTACCAGCCCTGCACAAATATGTAGAACAGAAGGTGGGCCAGTCCTTGAGCCTGTCAGTGTCTGCCAAAGTGCACGGCAGCGCCGACGTTTGGAGCTTTAATTACGGTCAGGGACAGTATATGTCCTTTACAGCCCACTGAGTAAATGTGGTTCCTGCACAGCCAAACCAGCAACTTGGCCAGGCGAAGCCGCTTCCGCCTCCATGTTTTCATGCCGTCGGTCCTGCAACAATGTCTACCTTATCATCCTCCACCATGTCCTCAGCCTCCACTGCAGGGACAATTCACAGTGCCCCACCAGCATACCACATGTGCAGGGCACTGTGGTGTCACGCGGTTCTACACCTCATTTGCATGGGCGAACGGAGTGATACAGGGGAGGAATTGCTCCACGTCATTCATCAAGAAATCCAATCCTGTCTTTACCCGCGACAACTCAAAATCGGAACAATGATGACCGACAACGGGAAAAACATGGCGTTGACGCTGTATCAAGGAGGGCTGTGCCATGCGCCCTGCATGGCGCACGTGTTCAATTTGGTTGTCAAGCGGTTCCTAAAGTCTTTACCCATCTGCAAGACATCCTAAAAATGGCCAGGAAACTTTGCATGCACTTCAGCCACTCGTACACTGCCAAGCACACCCTCCTTGAGCGGCAGAACGGCGTCCCCCAACATAGGCTGGTATGCGATGTTTCCACCCGTTCGAATTCCACCCTCCATATGTTGGACCGACTGTACGAACAGAGAAAGACCTTAAATGATTTCTTGATGATCCAAGTGGACAGAGTTACTCCCGTGTGTAAGTTCGATGTCAGCCAGTGACAGCTCATGCGTGACACCTGCCGTTTGCTCATGCCCTTTGAAGAGGCCACTTTATTTGTCAGTCGCCAGGACTACGGGATGAACAACATCATTCCGCTGATTCATATCCTGGAAAAGATGCTGGTAAATCTGGCTGGTCAGGGAACAGGAGACGTGGCGACTACATCTAATGGCCACATGAGCCCTGTGGGGGGCTTAACTGGAGGAGGAGGACATTGGAGCACAAGAAATGTTTAGTGTTTAGTGAGTGTTTTTCTACACAGATGGCAGGAGAGGAGGAGCACCCAGAGGAGCTACAGGGCAATGAGGAAGACAAGGCAGAGGACCCAGACACACAGTGGCAGTATGCAGTGGAGATGGAGGCAGGGAGTCCCTCCGAGTCACTTGCGCAAATAGCCCGATGCATGCTCACTTGCTTACGTAGTGACAGCCGAATTGTCACCATTCGGCAGAGGGATGACTACTGGCTCTCCACCCTGTTAGACCCTCCCAACGGTCCAAAAAGGGGGCCTTTTTTACACCTGCCGAGAGGAAGGATAAACTGAACTACTACAGAAACATCCTATGTAGTCAGTTGGCCACTCCCTATCTGCGCCATCGTCCATCCTCTCGCAGGTCTGACCGTGGGCCCTCTGCGCTCACGTTCCACTGCCGTGGCTGCTGGGGGGTTGGGGGTGGCAGGATCAGTACCAGCTCCATCAGAAGCAGCCTGAGTCTAGAGTCGCTGATGAGCAGCTTTCTTCACCTGCATAGTGAAGAAACTACTCACCAGCAGCATCAGCTAGACCTGGAGAAGGACAGGTGGTGGCATACTTGGAAAGCACCCTGCCACCCGTCATTGAAGGTCTGCTGGACTACTGGGCAGCCAAACTAGATTTGTGGCCGCAACTGGACAAGTTTGCTCTGGAAAAGCTGTCCTGCCCAGCCAGAAGTGTGGCATCAGAGCGGGTGTTTAGTGCGGAGGGGGCCATAGTTACCCCAAGGAGAACTCGCCTGTCCACCCAAAATGTGGAGAGACTGACCTTTGTCAAGATGAATCAGGCGTGGATCAGCCAGGATTTCCACCCACCAATGTCTGATGCATCAGATTAGATAATCCATCCTGCTGGTGCTGCCTCCACAATGTTGTCGTGCCACTCTGTAATCTGCTGCTGGTGCTGCCTGCACACGGTCATCGCATCACTGTCTACTCTGCTGCTGCTAGTGCTGCCTGCACTCTGTCCTCGTACCACTCTGTAGTCTGCTGATACTGCTGCTTCCTCCACAATGTCGTCTCGCCACTCTATGGTCTCCTGATGCTAGTGCTGCTGCCTCCACAATGTCGTTGCACCACTCTGTGGCTTCCTAATGCTGCTACTGCTGCTGCCACTTCCACACTCTGTTGTTGTGCCACTCTATGGCCTCCTGATGATGATGCTCCCACCACTCCCACCACTTCAACACTCATTGTCATTGTGCCACTCTGCGGTCTTCTGATGCTACAGCTGCTGCCACTGCCACCTCCACGCTGTCGTCGTACCACTCTGTTGTCACCTGATGCTACAGCTGCTGCCACTGCCACCTCTACACTGTCGTCATGCCACTCTGCTGCTACTGATGCTACTGCCGCCTCCATACTGTTGTTGTGCCTCTCTGTGGTCTCCTGATGCTACTGCTGCCTACACACTGTCGTCATGCCACTCTGTGGTCTCCTGATGCCACTGCCGCCTACACACTGTCGTCGTGCCACTCTGTCAGACCTTCTACAGTCACAGACAGGTCAAAGTTGACAACAATTGACACTTGTTCTACGTCAATTCCTCGAGCACAGACATTAGTGGCGATGGGAACTTTTCCCTTACCATCTCTGTGGTCTCCTGATGTTACTGCCTCTGCCTCCACAATGTTGCAACGCCACTCTGTGGTCTCCTAATGCTACTGCTGCCTACACACTGTCGTTGTGCCACTCTGTAGTCTGCTGCCACTGCCACCACCACACTGCCGTCGTGCCACTCTGTGGTCTCTTGATGCTACTGCTGCCTACACACTGTCGTTTGGGTCACTCTGTAGTCTGCTGCCACTGCCACCACCACACTGCCGTCGTTCCACTCTGTGGTTTCCTGATGCTGCTGCCACTGCCATCTCCACACTGTTGGGGGGCTCTCTGCTTGTATAAGCATGGAATCAGTGAATTGGTGTAAAAGGAGTGCGCTCTTTCACGCTATAGTAGGATCCTGGGCCTCTGTACGGTTCTTTATAGCTGGCTCTAACATTGACCTGTAAGGCTGAGTTCACACTAGAGTTATTTGGTCAGTTTTGGCCCCATAACTGCCCAAATATGTTAAGTGTGCAGCGATTCTAAAGGCCCTTTTAGACGGGCCGATTATTCTCCCTGCCCGAGCGCCGATCAGCGATATCGGCGCTCGGGCAGGGAGCCTTTACACGGCCCGACGAATCGAGCGCCGGGCCGCACGAGTGATCGCTGTATCGCTCGTGCGGCCGGGAAGCTCCATACTGTCAGGCGCACATCGCCTGTTTACACAGGGCGATGTGCGCCCGACAGATTGGATCTTTTGGTTTCTACAAAAGATCCAATCAGCCGACGAACGAGCGTTTTGCTCGTTCGTCGGCTGATTAGGGCCACTTTTACACGGGCCGATTATCGGCACTAGCGTTCCTAGGAACGATTTTTCGGCCGATAATCGGCCCGTGTAAAAGGACCTTTAGAGCGACGCCTGTCATCTGCATGTCATACTGACTCACAGTATTGTTTCACTATCACAGCAGACTCCCTATGTGTGTTACTGCAAGGCACAGTGTTCTACACCACTATACAGGCTCTGTGCAGCCAGGAAGCAGCCGTTTTTAACGTGATTTGCTACAAATTTATTCAAATCAAATCATTTCGGAAAATTCGGCAAACCAACCGAATCAAATTTTTAAAAAAAAAAAATTTCCCTTTTTTTTTTTTTTTTTTCCTTTCTTTACACATGTATATAAAGAATTTGGTCTTTTCTTTCTGTGGTCTAGACTGGTCTACACCAAAATTTTGCACATAGGTACATCGGGTTTCCGAGAATGTTTACAGTGTTGAAATACAACAGTTTTACACCAGGTTTCCATAGCAACTTAGCCATTTTTCTTCACTGTTATACGTTATTGTTAAAGGGGCAGGGTGCTGTGGAGGTCACTGTTAAGGGGGAAGGGTGCTGTAGGTTCATTTTTAAGGGGGCAGAGCGCTGTGGAGATCACTGTTAAGGGGCTGGGGTGCTGTGGAGGTCAGATTTTAAAGGGGCTGGCTGCTGGAGGGGCGTCACTGTTGAGGGGGAGGGCTGCTGTGGGGGGTCACTGTTACGGGGGCGGGGTGCTGTGTAGGTCACTGTTAAGGGAGCAGGGAGCATGCCGCTATGAAGGTCACTGCTACGGAGGAAGGGTACTGTGGAGGTCACAGTTCAGGTGGTGGGCCGGGGTGCTGTGAAGGTCATGTTATAGGGGACACTGTGGATATCTTTTAACCACACACACAAACATAAAATAAAATAGATGAAATATACTTATGCAAAATGGGTTATTCTGCTAGTCCAATCAGAGCCCCGAAATTTTTCTGCTGGAGTTCTGATCGAAGGACAAAGGGATCCCCCTCACTCTGTCTGGACCCTCAGATGCTGAACTTACTATTGACAGCGGCATTTGAAGGGTATGTTGAACAGGATTGGAGTCACCTCCTTTCCCGGTTACTGCCAGACGAGTGTCAGCTGTATTATACAGCTGGAACCCCCCGTGTATGGAAGGTTCTCAGCACGTGAGCCTGCTCCATACTTCCCTTTTACCTCTATAATATACAGGTATGTCGTATTGCATTAAGGGGTTAAACTATTATTTGCCGGCTGATATGACAATATATGTATATGAGGGTCTTCAAATTCTCCCCGGATATGATATGCAGAGAAGGATCGGGTGCATTGACTCTCAACGTCTGATCCTTTTGTTCTCCTGGGAAAAAAACAGCTGTCAGAAATGTCTGACAGTGAATTTCTTCTCTTTTCCTATTGAAAACCCAGAAGATACAGCTGTAGGTCTAAAAAGTGTTTGGCCGTAGGCACCTTTATGAGACTCAGCTCTGGACATGTTTAAAACATAATCCCCACACGTCTTTTCTAATTGTACTTCTTCAAATGACAAGTCTTGTGGCATCTGTTTGAAATTCAGAGTCAATATGAGTGAGGTGGAATTTACCTTGAGGGCATAGTTTGAGCCAAATTTATCAATTGGAGCATCTTAAAACATAACACATGCTAAAATAACTGAGACTTTTTTATTTTTTAAACATTTGAGGAAACTAAAAATGATTTGCATTTTTAAAAATGCAAAAATTCAAAAAGTCCTAATTTGCGACTTTTACAAATCAGAATTCTGTAGTGCAGGGCTTCATAAATTATCTCCATGAGTTTCTCAGACCAAGTATTGACATTATGCATCCATCCAAGATTTTGATACTGATTAACTATCCTCAGGATAGGTCATCAATATCAGATTGATGGCACCCTAGCCGATCAGCTGAAGATGCCACAGTGCTCTGGTGAGTGCCACGGCCTCTTTCTAGGCAAGTAATGTCTCTTTGTCGGTAACGTGGCCTAGGTGTAGCTCAGTCTCATTCAAGTGAATGGGGCTGAGCTGAAATACCAAGTTCAGCCAATATCAAATGGACAACATTGTGCTTGGTAAGCAAGGAGGCCACAGCACTCACCAAAGGGCCACTGTCTCCTCAAACAATTGATTGGCTGGGTACTGAGAGTTGGACCCTCACTGATTTGATATTGACGACCTATCACAATTTCTGACGACTCCTTTAACTTTCTACTTTGTTAGGACTTTTTTAATGACAAATAGCCTTGCTTGACTTTCTCAGTCAGACCATTCATCGAGGCCAGAGAGGGAAGGGGGATGATTGACTCAATTAGGGTATCACACATTACACTGATCAATGCAATGCTCTTATGTGGCCATCTTTATCTAGCCCTATCAAGAGAACAATAGAGATGTCATTCTATCATCCCAAGTCTACTAACTGAAGATAGCACCTTTGCCTTACAGAAGCAGTAAAGTAAATAATAGATTACCTACTGATATAGATTTTTCTCTCTGTGTTAACTGCTAGAGGGCAATATTTTGTATTTTCAATAGCAATATTTTTACGTGTATAATATGTATCATTTTCTACGCCTGATTTAGTCGTAGAAAATGGTCTAAATGTAAGACAGCAAGGAAGCTGTTTTAAATTTAGAAGCGGCTTTAGATCCACCCATGTTATATAGAGGCCGGCACCTCTACATAAATTCAGCGATCCAACACCTGCTATAGGGTTTGTAAAGATCGACCGATCTTAAAGTGTCAATCTTAATAAATGTGCTCCTTACTCTTAATTTAATTTTCACTAGGTACAACTATACAAATGTTTATTTTGTTTTGTATGTAATTATAACTTGGTTTCCAAATGTAGATCTCTAGACTGAAATGCTCTTTATATGTTTTGTCATTACCTTCTGGAATTTCACCATAAGTGGACATATTTGAAGTGTGGTTTCCTGCTGAAAAATTACCTGTAAAAAAAAAAAAAAAAAAAAAAAGAGACACTAAAGATAAGTTCACAATAGAGACTGATTGTGCAAAATGGAAAACTGCATGGGGAACAAATGATTGCTGCTATAAAAGTTGGTTCCTTATGCAGCCGATATGTCAGCAGCACATCTCATGAAGCGTACAACTGAAGTTCCCTGGGCCCACTTTTTGGGGGGTATTTATCAAACTGATGTAAAGTAGAACTGGCTTAATTGCCCACAACAACCAATCACCTTGTAGCTTGCGTTCCAAAGGAGCTGTCAAAAATGAAAGATGGAATCTGATTGGTTGTTATCGGCAACTAAGCCAGTTCTACTTTACACCAGTTTGATAAATATCCCCCTCTGTTTATACCTAACAGGTGCACTCCCACTTTTACGGCATCACCAAAGTTCAGCTCCAAATGAAATGATCTTCTGCTAAACCTTAGGTGGTATGTTCTATTATTGTTCATTTATCGTGTCAGAGCTTGGGCCCACTGGAGGATCCTCTGGTCCTTTGGTGGGCTAGTCTGACCCCGATCCCGTGTTTATATGGGGAGATATGCTGCTGACCAGTGAACATTTTTAGACCTGCATAAAAGTTCCGATCATCCAACGAACAAGCTCAGAAGCTTACATTTATTTATGATGTGCCAAAATAGAGAGAAATTGACCACTGTAGATCCCGAACATCTCTACAATGATCAGACTTCAGAATCCTGGTGCACAGAGCGTTTGTCTTTTTATTAAAATAAATAAACTGATTCCATATAAATTAAATCAATACCTTGATCATAGTTCATTCCGTTGTCGAAGAAAATACTTATATTCACAATGGATGTAACGCCTAAAAAAAATAATAATAATAATTAATATAGCATATACATCTGAGAAAATATAATATCTAAATGGCATGAACAGTCATTGCGCTTCAGAATAAAGGGCATCTGTCAGCAGATTTGTACCTATGAAACTGGGCGACCTGTTACATGCTGCACAATTTCCTTGTTGTTTTATTGTTATTGTTTGATTGTTATTAACCCCTTCGCGCCCGGAGCTTTTTTCGGTTCTGCACTTTCGTTTTGCGCTCCCTGCCTTCAAACAGCCATAACTCTTTTATTTTTCTGTTCACATAGCTGTATGAGGGCTTGTTTTTTGCGGGACAAGTTGTACTTTCCAACGCCACCATTTAATATTGCATACGGTGTAGTGGGAAGCGGGAAAAAAATTCCAAACCGGGTGAAATTGCAAAGAAAACGCTATTCCGCTACAGTTCTACGGGTTTCTTATTTACAGCGTTCGATGTGCATTAAAACTGATCCATTACTTTCATTCTACTGGTCAGTACGAATCCGGCAATACCTAATATGTATAGTTTTTCCTGCGTTTTCATAGTGATAAAATAATTAGAAAGTTGCCCTTTTTTTTTTTTTTTTTTTCCTTGTCAAATCTTGACCCCTATAACTTTTTGGTATTTATGTGTACAGAGCTGTATGGGGGCTCATTTTTTGCGGGACGATCTGAAGTTTTTATTGATACCATTCTGGGGTGTGTATGACTTTTTGATCACTTTTTATTTAATTTTTTTAGAAAAAAAAAGCGACAAAAAACGGCAAATCGCCATTTGGACGCTTTTTTCCGCCACACAATTCGCCGTATTGGAATTTTTTTTTTTATATTTAAAAGTACGGGCGTTTTCGGTCACGGTGATACCCATGATGTCTATATTTATTGTTATTTAGGTATTTATTTTTTACTTATACGGAAAGGGGGGTGATTTGAACTTTTACATCTTTTTTATTTTTTATATATTTTTTAACATTTTTTTTTAATTTTTTTTTACTATTAGAAAGCTCAAATATGGGCTTATAAATTGTGGCTTTTTTTTTTCTTTATGAGCAATTCTGGGTTTTATAGACTCCGAAATCCATCAATTGCTCATTTCTTATCCTGGCCTGCCATCTAGTGGCCAGAATAAGAATTGCACTTTGAAAACTGTAATCCTCACCAGCGAGGATTACAGTTTTCATATGGTGTACAGACACCCCGATTGGCCACACGGGTGTCTGTACACCACCCGGAAGCTAACGCTTCCGGGTTTAGACGCAACTAGATGCCGTGATCACGTGTGATCACGGCATCTAGTCACCCCGGAAGACGCCGCCGATGGCGGTAAGTAGCGGCAAGTCTCTGCTGTTAGAAACAGCAGAGACTTGCCGGCCATGACGCCCGCCGCACCCGCGAGCGGGCGCCATGTGCCCGCATCACCCCAGCGCCGTACATGTACGGCGCTGGTCGCGAAGGGGTTAAAGGGAACCTGTCAGCTCCGTAAAAAACCCATGAACTAGAGTAAGAGATGTATAGTATAAGTGGTGCTGAATCCAATTATGTAAGTTTTATCTTCATAATCACTTCCATTCCGACGCTGTGCTCCCACAAACTGGCAGTAAAATACATTGACAGGACTCTTCTTTGAGTCTTCTCCATTATGTGAGTGAGCACTGGAGTCCACTGAGTGCATTTTACTGCAGGTTTGTTAGAGCACAACATCAGAATGAAAGCGAGTATGAAGATGAAAATTACATAACCGGACTTGACATCACTGACACTATACACCACTTACTGTAGTTTGGAGGGTGTTTCAGACATGATAGATTCCCTTTAAATATAGTGACATGGAAAATGAAAACCAAAATCACCAGGGCAAGAGGTTGCCCAGTTAGGATTATCTCCTCTTCTACTGGAGGTGAAAACTTGGTCAGGACTCTACCCTCTAAAGGAACAACTTTTAGTAAATGAGGCAGTGGAAAAAAAATGGTCCAAGGGTCATTGAGAGGGGTTTAGGCAGAAATCCTTCTGTCCTGTGTGGGGGGCCTGGTTTGATCCTTGCTATGGAGCCCTTACTTTTCTATGTACACCACTGCAAACACCTTTACCCAACTTTGGGTAATCTGATAATCTGGTGTGTTGAGCCTGCTTGCTGTGGTAGCCATATCCGTCCTACACCTCTGCTAACCAGCTAGATTCTAAATCCGAAGTCGCTTTGCTGAAAACTTCGGTTTTGAACGTACAGCATTAAAATGTACGGCCTCCGACGAGGCGAAGTGAGTCTCACAAGAATTTGGTGAATAACTTTTGTACAGTATTTGTTTTTGAAACTGAAAAAAAAAAAACATTTTAAAGCTTGGATCCAAACTTGGCTTCGGTTTCTGACTGGTATGTAAGTTTTAAAATGTTTTTTTTTCTGTTTAAAAATCAAATGCCGAAATTAATCACTGCAATCTTGCAAGACTTCAGGAATAACTGACTTTGCCTCGTTGGTGGGGCTGTACATTTTTAATGCTGTACGGAGACAGATCTCGGTACAGCATTAAACCGAAGTTTTGAACGAAGCGACTTGGGATCTAGGATCGGAAGCTTGCTTCGCTCATCTCTATTGATGACCTAACCTGTCCAATCCCTTTAAGAAGTAAACAGTGGAGTCTTTTTTTTGTCTTCATAGTTACATACTGTATCACAGTTGCCAACTGTCCCGAATTTGCAGGGACTGTCACTAATATTCAGAGACAGTCCTGGCAAATTTGGGCTGTCCCAGGTAGAAAATGGTCATGGCTAATAATAACTCCCCCTATAAATGAGCATTAGGGCATTCCTAAGGGTGGGGGTTTGTTGCCCCGATTTTACCAACCTAAACGTTGGTAAGTATGTCGTATAGGCGTAATAAATAAGCCCTTATACCTGAGCGGGAGTGAGAGTTGGTGAACTATAGCTCAGCGCCTAAACATACAGGTCCAGAAACCAAGGACAATGTGGTGATGTGTGTATATGACATGGCTGCTGCTCTGATCTGTGATTCTCCATTGAGTATATTGAAAGCTGCACTGCTTGAACATGCACAGTCGGCAGCAGATAAGGAATAAAGATTAATTTATAACTCAATCTATGGAGCGGTCGAATGGCTCGAACCCTTTTAGTAAAGTAAACATTTTCAAATACGCATTTACATTTCTTAACACAAACTCAGATTACCAAGCAGAGTCATGTACCATACATCATGCATAGGTTGCCAAATATCATGCAGCATTGTCCATTTTTGTTCTGTTGATTGTGGCTTTTTTGTGGTGAATGTATTTTTGCTCAGCCGATACAAAAGGACACTATTTTCACAGATGGTAGGTCCTTAGCGCCCTTGGTACGTGGAGTATCTCGTGGCACATACTGAATGAGCAGTTGTCTGCATAGATGGTCTACACACTTTATATCACAGCAAACACCAGGGTTGACGAAGTTTGTCTTCTCAACCTTTTGTTCTCTGATCCACAAGCCAGGGAAAATGGTTCTAATTGACTTGATGTTTTATGGACAGAAGCGTTGTACTGTAGACCACATTCCAGGAGAAGGAACATACAGAGGTGAGGAGGTGTGTGCTCCACATCTGCCGGAAGTTTGTTCCAAGCATCTCCAACTCTTTCAGTAAAATAGTTTTTTCTCACATTACTTCTGATCTTCCACCGCAAAATTATTCAAGATTATGCCTCCTTGTTCCCCATCGCAATTCTGCCTTCAGTCATTACTCTCCAAACACTACTTCTGGTTCAAATGTAAACCAAGGCATGACTCTAGTGGCTTCCTGCCCATATCATCACATATGAGTAGATTTATCAAAACTAGTGTAAAGTAGAATTGGCTTACTTGCCCATAGTAACCAATTACATTCCACCTTTTATTTTCCAAAGGAGCTCTGAAAAATGAAAGGAGGAATCTGATTGGTTGCTATGGGTAACTAAGCCAGTTTTTCTTTACATCAGTTTTGATAAATCTCCCCCATAGTCTTCATTGGAATTGAGTCACATGACTGCATATATGTGATGGCATGTGATGTCACACCACGGTATTGTATATATCCAATGTAATATGTGGACACCATTTTAAAGAGGCTTCAAGTATACCATGCTAGATATATAGGAAGGTAGGGCTCCAAACGCTGATCACAAACATACCTTTATTTCTCTTATTTCAGGTCCGATCACACTGTAAAATCCACTTTTAAAAATATGCTAATGAGCAAACGGAGCACTCGGAGGCGTGTTTATTGCTTCTGAGCACCGCATCTTCGAAGCCCTCCTGCCTGTTAGTGCCGCCCTGTATGTAGTAAAAATGCCCCCCATTCATTTGATTGACAGCGCTAGACCAGTGAGTGAGATCCCGTGCGTGCGCATTCCAACGAATGACGGCGCGTGTGAACACGTGCGTACTTCACTTGCACCGTCGATCTCGGCAAGTCCAATTCCTTTAGTACGCACGCGCTGTCAATCAAATGAATGGGGGGGGGGCGTTTTTATTACATACAGGGCGGCACTAACAGGCAGGAGGGCGTCGGAGATGCGGTGCTCAGAAGCAATAAGCACCCCTCAGAGTGCTCCGTTTGCTCATTAGCATATTTTTAAAAGTGGATTTTACAGTGTGATCGGACCTGAAATAAGAGAAATAAAGGTATGTTTGTGATCAGCCCTACCTGGAGCCCTACCTCACTATATATCTAGCATGGTATACTTGAAACAGGTGACAGAGCCTCTTTAAAGAGGATCTGTCACCTCTCCTGACATGTTATGCGTTCCCCATGTGATAATTCTGGAACATCTATTCTTGTCTCCATGTTGTACCGTTCCTTTATTATTTCTACTAATAGTTTTAGGACCCAGCATGCATGTGGAACCAACACTCCCTGAATTTTATGGTGGCCATTATGGCACATAACAGGTAGGAATTAGTGTTAGGTTCCCGTCTTAAAGAGATCACCTTGACGTTTGGCAGACGGGCCCAAATAATTTTGTACAAAATGATTTGCCAAGAATCTCAATTTTGCAAAATAAGTGTAGCACTAGCACCAGAATGTTTTATATGACTATGGCATTATTGTACATTATTTGTGTTTGCAGAGTGCTGCTGCATTGTGTTTTTTTCCAATGTAATATGTGGACACCATTTTAAAGAGGATCTGTCACCTCTCCTGACATGTTATGCATTCTCCATGTGATAATTATGGAAGATCTATTCTTATGTCTCTATGTTGTACCGTTCCTTTATTATTTCTACTAATAGTTTTAGGACCCGACTATAACCCCTGAATACTCTTTTAGTAGTGAAAAATGTTGGAAAGCAAGTGATGAGCGAAGTTTTCAAAAATTCAATTTGGCTGCCTCTCAGAACTTAGACAAGAAATTCGATTCGTTACGAAGTATTTAATCACGAATCGCATCTCATTGTATGTAGTGGGCGCAATGACGGGGAGCGGCGATCGCGCCACCCCACCCTCATTGAATGACTCAGATGCCATGTGCATCACTGATGACGTCACTGCGCCCAGGCAGCCTGATCACGTCACATGTCAGCGCTTGCAAGATTTGGCACAATTTCTTCAATCAAGATGGACGCAATGGCCTCTCCACAATCAAATGGATGAGATGAGTATGTTTTTGGGTTTTTTTGATTCGTTATAACGAAGTGCGAGGAAATTTGCCTTCATGACAAATCAAATTTTTCCTGAAATTCAGATTAAAGTCCACTTTGTTAACTTTGATTCACTCGACACTAATTACAACCAATACATTCCTGATATATAGTAAGCCAATTATACTGGTGACATTAAGTCTTCTGACAACATATGGTAATAAAGAAGTGATGAACGTGTTTCAAAGAAATTTAGTCTTCCCACAGCTCACTTCTTAATAATGCCTGACTGATGATCAGTTCTACAATGTAGTTTCATGATGTCCTACCTGATGATGGATCATCACAGAGCACTGCACAGAAGTTGCTGAATGCTCTGAGAAAGTACAGTGGTAGTGAGGCTGAGGTCCTCATGGCTGAATTCTTATTTCTTCCTGTTCTCTGGTTTCTATGAAGATTGTGCACACTGTCATCAGTGCAGTGGACCTTACAGGACTGATGGTATCAGGCAGCTTTTCACAGGCTGGGTGTAGCCTTCCTGCTGTTTAATGGGAGAGTTAGTGGGGGAGGAAATCTAACTACATTACAACTCCTCCTCTGTCCAGCACTCAGCTCTCCTGGAATTTCATGCTGCATTGGTGAAGTGATAAATTCAATACCCTTTCACGTACACACTATTTTACATTTGTAAACTCTCGTAAAATATGCATTTTAACACATTTTTCATTGTATTTTAAACAAGTTATTGCTTGTGTTTTGCAAGTTCTATTGAGAATCATATGGAGAAAAAAATGCTATATCCAGCTTTGTGCAAACACAAGACCCAAAATTGCTTTGTGTGGAGTTTTTTTTTTTTGTTTCAGTGTAGACTTTATATGGAGTTTGTCACCTTCTTTAGACATCGGGCAGATTGGGAACTTAAAGGGAGTCTGTCACCTAATTTTGACCAATATAGCTCAGAGCACTGCCCTACAGAAGATTGCAGACACATCCCAGACATACCTGTGTGCACTGTGTGTCTGTATTACATGTCACATCCTAGGCATACCTGTGTGCACTGTGTGTCTGTATTACATGTCACATCCTAGACCAGTGATGGCTAACCTTGGCACTCCAGCTGTGGTAAAACTACAACTCCCAAGATGCCCCCCTTGCTTGACTGCTCTCAGAACTCAACAGAAATAAATGGAGCATGCTGGGAGTCGTAGTTTCACCACAGCTGGAGTGCCGAGGTTAGCCATCACTGTCCTAGACATACCTGTGTGCACTGTGTGTCTTAATTCCATGTCCAGGAAAATCACTTTTATTCTACAGGAAAACAGCTCCCAAGTGCCCAGCTGTAAGTGAAAGTAAAAACAGCTTTCTCTCCCGACTCGATTTCTAACAGGTATATCTTCGTATATAGTGGATATAATGCTATGATTCTGCTATCGTTTGAAAGATTGGAATGTCAGTTTTCAAACAAGATCAAGTTCATATTTATAATGGCTACCAATCCTAATACATGAGCAACTAAAGCAACCCTCCCCTCTTCACTCTGGTTTGCTTCAGGCACTTGCAACAGCAGAGCTTTTCCTGGACATGAAATACAGACACAAAGTGCACATAGGTATGTCTGGGATGTGACATGTAATACAGACACACGGTGCACACAGGTATGTCTGGGATGTGACATGTAATACAGACACAAAGTGCACACAGGTATGTCTGGGATGTGACATGTAATACAGACACAGTGCACACAGGTATGTCTGGGATGTGACATGTAATACAGACACACAGTGCACACAGGAATGTCTGAGATATGACATGTAATACAGACACACAGTGCACACAGGTATGTCTGGGATGTGACATGTAATACAGACACACAGTGCACACAGGTATGTCTGGGATGTGACATGTAATACAGACACAAAGTGCACACAGGTATGTCTGGGATGTGACATGTAATACACACACAGTGCACATAGGTATGTCTAGGATGTGACATGTAATACAGACACACAGTGCACACAGGTATGTCTGGGATGTGACATGTAATACAGACACAAATTGCACACAGGTATGTCTGGGATGTGACATGTAATACAGACACAAAGTGCACACAGGTATGTCTAGGATGTGTAGGCAATCTTCTATGGGGCAGTACTCTTAGTTATATTGGTGAAAAAAGGTGACCCACTCCCAGGGCCGGCTCCAGGTTCAGGTGGGCCCTTGGGCGATAAAGTCTCAGTGGGCCCCCTTACACAGTGATAACTCTCTAAGTATAGATAATATAGTAGATGTCCCCTGCAATCCAATGTAACAGCAGAGATAACACAGTGATGGCTGAGTATAGAAAATGTAGTACTGTTACCTGCAGTCCTGTGTAAAACCACAGATAACACTAGTGCTGATAATGTGGTAGTGTTACCTGCAGTCCTGTGTAAAACCACAGATAACACTAGTGCTGATAATGTGGTAGTGTTAACTGTAGTCCTGTGTAAAACCACAGATAACACTAGTGCTGATAATGTGGTAGTGTTAACTGTAGTCCTGTGTAAAACCACAGATAACACTAGTGTAGATCATGTGGTAGTGTTACCTGCAGTCCTATGTAAAACCAGAGGTAACACTAGTGCTGATAATGTGGTAGTGTTACCTGCAGCCCTATGTAAAACCACAGATAACACTAGTGTAGATCATTTGGTAGTGTTATCTGCAGTCTTATGTAAAACCACAGATAACACTAGTGTAGATCATGTGGTAGTTTTACCTGCATCCTTAGTGTGCCTCCCTGTGCCTCTCCCATGGACTCCAGGCTGGCGGCGCGGTCTCCTCTTCCTTCTTCTTCTTCCCCCCACAGAAAGTCCTGATGCAGCTGCGTCAAGACATAGGAAGTACTGTGGGCATGGTGACGGGGACAGACCCAGGGACACAGGGGGACAGACACACACACACACACACAACACAGGGACACACACACACACACAGGGGGACAGACACACACACACACACACACACAGGGGGACAGACACACACACACACACACAGGGGGACAGACACACACACATACACACACACAGGGGGACACACACATACACACACACAAACACAGGGGGACAGACACACACAACACAGGGGGACAGACACACACAGGGGGACAGACACACACACAGGGGGACAGACACACATACACACACAGGGGGACAGACACACACACACACGGGGACAGACACACACACACGGACAGACACACAGTTAGGCCTCACCACACTCCTGCCAGGCTCCTCTCCGTACTGGAACACAGCTCTTGGCTCCTCCCCCACTGGTCACATGGGCGATTGCATCACAAAGGTCCTTTAGCCCGGTAGGAAACTTCACCTACTCTGTTCTGAGTCCTGGAGCCGCTCACCCCAGCAGTACACTTCGCAAAAATTGCCTGCACTGCTGGGGTAAGCTGCCCTAGAATCCAGAACAGACATTTTAATCAAGACCAGGAAAGCGGCTGCAGGAGTGAGCAGGCACAGTGGGCCCCCTCAGGAACAGTGGGCCCCGACACTTGCCCGGGTTTGCCGGGTGTGACGCAGGCCCTGCCCACTCCCTTTAAAGTGGCCCTGGAAAAAAAAACAATACCATAGAACAAAATACCATATAGGCTACTTTCACACCAGCGTTTTTGCTGGATCCTTCATGGATCAGCAAAAACGCTTCTGTCATGATAATACAACCGTCTGCATCCATTCTGAACGGATCCGGTTGTATTTTTTTTTTTTAAATATCCAAACTGATCCGTCATGAACTCCATTGAAAGTCAATGGGGGACGGATCTGTTTTCTATTGTGTCTGAGAAAACGGATCCGTCCCCATTGACTTACATTGTGAGTCATGACAGATCAGTTTGGATCAGTTTCTTCATGTGCAGCAAGCAGCGTTTTAGTGTCCGTCTCCAAAACGGAATGGAGACTGAACTGAAGCAAAGTGAAGCAAAACTGATGCATTCTGAACGGATCCTTTTCCATTCAGAATGCATTAGGACAAAACTGATCAGTTTTGGACCGTTTATGAGAGCCCGTGACGGATCTCACAAACGGATCCTTACAACGCAAGTGTGAAAGTAGCCATACCACAGTGCAGCATAGTGTATTGCCCCAAAATCTGTCCCTTTATGATGGCTATCAATAGCTGCTATTTTCTGTTCTCCTCCTCCTCCACTTGTCTCTGATTTAGGATATAGAGTAGGGGGCTTAGGAATTAACATATGGGCCCTAGTTGAATTCAGGAGGCCATGTGCGGTCACTGGCTAGGTACATGAGTACTTGATTCTCATCTCACAGCATTAATTACTGCTGAGAGCTCATTATATATCCAGCCAGCGGCAGAGAAGGGGGCATGGGTGGCCAACTAGGCATTTGCCCACAGGGAAATTTCCCTGTAAGGTCTATAGCCAATCTGCCCCTGTTGGACATATTAAACTGTTATCACTGTCCTGTAGGTCACGTAAACAGTTAACAGATCATAACTTTCTTTGTGATTTCTATGTCTTTGATGTTGAATAAAGGAAGTTTGAAGATATATGCAAATGAGCTGCAAGTGCCCAGGGGTGTTCCTCTCCAAAAGCAAGTGCCCATGTTCTCCTGAAAATGCCGTTATTGCTCCTCCCATGTTTCAATGTAAGCCAGCCCACTGACCTGACATCATGGACTCTGTTCTCTGAAGTCCCGAGGTAGCTCCTGCCAGTGCTGGGCCAGGGCACTGATAATGCCGTGCACTTCTGTAGTCCAGACCGCATGATCACTGATGTTTTCCTTAGATTGACACAAGCATAGGACCATGGTGCCATGTTCAACTAAAGAATACTATTAGACTCATTTATCAAACTGGTGTAAAGTAGAACTGTCTTAGTTGCTCATAGCAACCAATCAGATTCCACCTTTGATTTTTGATAGCTCCTTTGGAAAATGAAAGAAGGAATCTGATTGGTTGCTATGGGCAACTAAGCCAGTTCTACTTTACACCAGTTTGATAAATGACCTTGTATGTTCTTTCAATGTACTCTTGGTGCACAATGTCTTTACTACTTTATTTTAGGCTGCTTTCACATTATGCTTAGCAGGGTCCAGCACGCTGCAATTTTTGTCCGGCCATCTCGGCATGTTTGCCATGCTGTGGCCGGACCTCCAGCCTATTCACATTATAGTGAATGGGACCGGAGTGGACTTCCGGAGGCACACATGGACTAGCATTAGTACGGATCTGGGTGTTCATCTGCCGGAACAGCCTGCCGGGCCTTGCTAATGTGAAAGTAGCCTTGAATAACAACTGCTTTAATTCCATTGATCCCTATTTTTGAGATACTTTGGTACTACTACTGATATATGGATTGCCTTATGACGACTTTTGAGCACTGTATATTGATGTACATATACTGTATATGTTGTGTTGTTACAGTATGATGAAACACCACATGTGTGTCCACATGAAAATAAACCTCTGCATACTGACCTTTTGGAGTGCCGGAATAACCTTATTTTCCTTTACCACAATTGCACTTAATTCACAACACTAATTACTCAATGGAGTCACTGTAAGTCCATCAGCCATTATCACCGAATTTATACATTTAGATCCATGGTTTATTAATGACATACATAAAAAGTATAATTAACATGTTCAGAGTGTACCGTTTTTTTGCACGAGAAGTGGTAGTGAAGTAATTATATTCAGATATAACTAGAAGACAACAGCTGCAATAAAAGCATAATTAGCATGTTTGATATAGTAGGAAAACAGATTAAAGACACTTATCGCTTCTAATAATGTACCAGTATCTTGCATGAGAAGTGATACTGATGTAATTATATTCAGTTATTACTAGAAAACATCTTGTATATAGTTTTCAGGAACACTATGATCTGTGACTACTACTCCTAATGAGGAACTGTCACCGCCCATGTAGTGTCTGTTTTAGTAACTTCTTGCATCACCCATGTAATAACAATTCTGGAACATCTATTCTTATGCCTCTATGTTGTGCTATTCCTCTATTATTTCTACTAGAAGTTATTAATGAATTGTCAGCAGCTTGCAGTAAAGGTACAGATGGGTGTTACCAGTTGGGGTGTGTCCCCGCACAGTCTGCCACTGACAGCACTGATTGGACAGTTAGATACACCCGGTACTGGTAACACCCAGCAGTACCTTTACTGTAGATTGCTGGCAATTTTATATATAAACTTGTAGCAGGAATAATACAGGAATGGCACAACATAGATTCATAAGTACAGATGATCCAGAATCGTTCTTACATGGAAAATGCAAGTAGTTACTAAAACACGTCATGCGAGGGGACGGGTCCTCTTTAAGCTACATGAGGGAAAATCCTGCTCATGAGGTCTTACCTTTAAAATTGGACATCTACTGGCCACCATGGGTGGGTGGAGTTTCATCCGCATGTGCAGAACACAGGCCGCAGGAGAGGCATGGTGGCTGGCATTGAGGGTCATTACAGTCCTCACAGTGACTACTCTCCAGCACTATTCCCAGGGACACAACCCTTTTTTTCCCTCAAGACACATCCTGGACTTTGGGGGCCTCTAAGCTGGTGGTGGCTGAGGTGCCCTTGATGTTAGTTGGATAAGTAGCAGTGTGCAATGCAGGACAGCATGTGGGGTGCTGGCAGATGGTGGAGGCAATGAGCAGGCCATCTTAGTTAAAGCAGATGAAAGTCTCTTTCATGAGGATAATGGTTGTCACAGTGCAAAAACAAGTAGCAGGCATAGTTTCAAGTATTTCTCAAGGCAGTAGCTCTCCAGAAGGCTCTCCTTAGGAAACAGGCAGTATGATGGTTCCCTCTGAGTCTCTCTCTATACATATATACTGTATCATGCAGTCTTCCCAAAGGCATGCATATCCATTCTCTATATTTATGTAGATACCAGCTGCAGGATCCAGTCCCAAAATGGATGGCCAGTCTGTTTAAGAAATGTGGCAGGCACCAGAAGCAATTAACCCTCACCACATGCAGTACAGTCCAAAACCATATGCAAGCATTACCTTTACTGTCTCTGTCCAAACACAGCCTTTATAGCCATTAACCATTTGCAATAATCCAATGCTTCTTCCTCTCAAAGGTAGATCCTTAGAAGATTTGCTTTTCTGATATGGTTTCCTCTCAGGCATGGTGTATGCCTGAAGAATAGTTCATTTTAGGCCTACTTGGTAGATATTTACTCTAGCCTGACTTGCTAGGAACATCCTACTATTCTAGCCAGGGGAAGATGGGGCCGGCGCGTTACTCAGCAACTGGTTCCCAACACTGCTTAACTATTTCCTCCCATACATAGCCCTTCGGTATCACAAAATGTATAATTCACAACTAACGTAACAGTATGGGGGTTATTTATTAAGAAATATACGCCGCACAAAGGGATTTGAGGCAAAATCTGTGATTGTTTCCCTCTCACACCACTTTTCCAATGTGGAAGAAAAAGGGGGCGTGGTGTGGGTGGCAGAAGAGGTCCGGCCGGCCAGTCTCACTTTCATTTTCTACACCAGTTTATAGCACGTAAGATGGTCTTAAACTACGCCAGCAAGGAAGCTGGCGTAGTTTAAATCATTCTGCACGGCCGGTGGAACCAAGCTCTCAAGTTACATAGAGGCCTGTGCCTCTACAGAACTTTGTCGCATCCACTGCCATGGATTAATACCAGCATATAAATTGCCGGTCTTAATAAATGATCCCCTAAATATTTAAAGTAGTGAACCACAGCATCATACCTTTAACCATTTAGCAGTGATTCACTGGGTCACTGCACATGCAGCAACCAGGCTTTAAAGGGCTAATGAATCTGAATCTGTGGAACAGTCTACCGCAGGAGCTGGTCACAGCAAAAGACAGCTGAGGGCTTCAAAACAGGCTTAGATAAATTCTTAGAGAAAAAGAAGGTCACCACATATTAGGAAATGTAGAGTCATGTCTTAAGGTTACCCGTCCCCCTCCCCTTCATCACTCCTACCCCCTCCCTTGGTTGAACTTGATGGACATGTGTCTTTTTTCAACTGTATTAACTATGTAAATGACTAATGTAAAAAATGAAAATCATATAGTGCATGACAATATATAACTAACAAAGCTAGAACCAGCCCTGTACCCCACATGGATCCAGAGATCTCCCCATTCATTGCTCTGCTAGATTTATATCAAGCTGACTGCTCAAGGGGAGTGTCTTTTCTGCTGCAGCTAAGGGGGCGTGTCCATTCTGGCACAGTTCTCTCCTTATCACGACTCAGGAGGCAGTTGAAGGATGAACCTGAGCATATGCGGCCTCCTCAGTGAGCTGGACAGAGAAATAAGAAAAATAAATAAATTGCAGATGGTGCGATACATTTTCTAGAAAAACTCTGAGGCTATGCCAAATTTTTGATTACATGTAATTACAAAAGTGTTCAGATCTGGTTGCTGGTTTGAAAACTGTAGAATACTTTTCGTGGACAACCCCCTTTAACCCTTTCACGACCGGAGGTTTTTTCGGTTCTGCATTTTCGTTTTGCGCTCCCTGCCTTCAAACAGCCATAACTGTTTTATTTTTCTTTTCACATAGCTGTATGAGGGCTTGTTTTTTGCGGGACAAGTTGTACTTTCCAACGCCACCATTTAATATTACATATGGTGTAGTGGGAAGCGGGAAAAAAATTCCAAATGGGGTGAAATTGCAAGAAAACCGCTATTCCGCTACAGTTCTACGGGTTTCTTATTTACAGCGTTCGATGTACATTAAAACTGACTGGTTACTTTCATTCTACTGGTCAGTACGAATCCGGCAATACCTAATATGTATAGTTTTTCCTGCGTTTAGATGGTGATAAAATAATTAGAAAGTTGCCCTTTTTTTTTTTTTTTTTTCCTTGTCATATCTTGACCCCTATAACTTTTTGGTATTTATGTGTACAGAGCTGTATGGGGGCTCATTTTTTGCGGGGCGGTCTGAAGTTTTTATTGATACCATTCTGGGGTGTGTATGACTTTTTGATCACTTTTTATTTAATTTTTTTAGAAAAAAAAGGGACGCTTTTTTCCGCCACACAATTCGCCGTATTGAAATATTTTTTTTTATATTTTAAAAGTATGGGCGTTTTCGGTCACGGTGATACCCATGATGTCTATATTTATTGTTATTTAGGTATTTATTTTTTACTTATACGGAAAGGGGGGTGATTTGAACTTTTATATCTTTTTTATTTTTTTATATATTTTTTAACATTTTTTTTAATTTTTCTGTGATTATTTTAAAGCTCAAATATCATCTGATCTATTGTGTTTAGTTTTTTTTTTCTTTATGAGCAATCATGGATTTACTAGATGCAGTTAAATCCATGAATTGCTCATTTCTTATCCTGGCCTGCCATCTAGTGGCCAGAATAAGAATTGCAGTTTGAAAACTGTAATCCTCACCAGCGAGGATTACAGTTTTCATATGGTGTACAGACACCCCGATTGGCCAATCGGGGCGTCTGTACACCACCCGGAAGCGTGGGCTTCCGGGTTCAGACGCATCCTGATGCCGTGATCACGGCATCAGTAAGGCCCAGGAAGTCGCCGCAGACGGAGGTAAGATGCGGCAAGTCTCTGCTGTTAGAAACAGCAGAGACTTGCCGGCCATGACGCCCACCGCACCCGCGAGCGGGCGTCATGTCCCCGCACCGCCCGCGCGCCGTACATGTACGGCGCCGGTCGGGAGGGGGTTAAGTTTGCCAAACACATGCTGTAAAATTATAATTGGAGTTAGACAGAATATGACTGATCAATAATTCATACAAACTATCAACATGCCAAACTAAACTGGCAGAAGGAGGTTTTAAAAAAAAAGAGTGGACAGGCACAAAGTGACAAATGATTGGCCAAATTCAACAAATCATTCCTTATACTTGTAGTTTCTCCTCCATCAAGTCCTGCATTTCCCTCCTCTGGTGCCATGGAGTCCTGTTCTAGAGATGCAGCACCTGTGACTGTCTGAGTCAGTCTCTTTTAATTGCCTGCTGTGTCGCCCCTTGAGAAGGGGCATTTAAAATAAAGCATAACTTTTATTCTACACTAGTAAAGGCCCCGTTACACAGACCAACACAGCAGGCAATTATTGGAAACAAACTGTTCATTCCCAATGATTTTCTGCTCGTCAGAGGAAGTGAGAGCTCCATTTACATGCAGCAATCCCTTCTGCTGTATAGAAAGAGCGATCATTACTGCAATTGCTTGTCCTCATAGAGATTAATTGTTTCTGGCCAGCAGATTGTTGTTTAGACAGCATTATCTGCTGGCCAGAAGGGTGTTTAAACAACTGACAAGCAAAAGGGTAACAATGTTTTAAACTTTTGTCTTTCAGGCTCCATAGCTCACCATCCACTACAGCTTTGAACGTGAGACTGCCATCATTTTATGGACAATCATCTCGACTATCTCATACATAAATTGGACTTGCAACTATTTAGACTAGTTATGCAGATTCTTGTCATGTAACTGCATTGTTACTGTTTTGCTCCTAAAATTCTAAATTTTAATTCTTCTTATTTTGTTAGTATTTTGTGAATCCACCTTTAGCTTTCAACACTGCCTGAATCCTTCTGGGCCAGTTCTCGGTCACATTCAAGGAATGTCTCAACCGAAATATGTTCCCAATGTTGGTGCATACTGGACCCACTTGAATATGAATACAGCCTTTTATTCAACTCTACCCACAAGTGTTTGATTGGGTTGAGGTCTGGGGACTGTGGGAACCAATCCAGCACCTTGACTTCATTGTCATTGTCATTGAACCAGGATCGTTGTCCTACTGAAACACTATGTTGTCCTTTTCATACCCATAGTACTCGAGTGTACGAAGTAACTTACATATAGCTCAGCATTGAGACCACCATCGATCCTGGTCAGGTATCCAACACCTTTGGACCTCGACCAAACTTGACAGTACCTTCAAATTCTCGATTTTCGGGCCACCATTCCAGACTTTTTGCATGGTGCTCGCGTGGACATCTGTGATCTTACTATTATGAAAAATACGAGTCAACTCCACTGCCGTTTGCAGTGCCAGAACTGATAGACCTTGTGATGAGCCTACTTGTTGACTCCGATATTTTGCGCTGGACGCCCACCTCTTGGCTTTGGAATGGATGGAGAGACTACATTTAGTATTCTTCGATAATAAAGTTTGCAAGTTTCTTGGCCGAGATACCGGTATCGATGAGCTGGATTGATGTATGTCTATGTATTTCTATGAATAACAATTTCCAGAAGAAAATCTTTTTGTAACTTACCTCTTAACAGTGTCCTCAGCACATGGGTAATAGTGGTAGAAGTTTCTTCTGATATAATACACATATCCATTTAATGTCCCAGGCTCCCAGCTCTTGCCACTCACATATCAAATCCATCATGTGTAGCTCCCAGCAGTGGTCTTGATACTTGATGATGTGGTTTGTTGTATCACTCTGAGCCAAGGAACTAGTTTTGATTGAAATAATGATGTAAAGGGGAGTTGGTTTGCATGATGTCATCTAAGAATATGGAATAAATAATTTGTAAACCTCAATGAATCGGATGTGGAGTTAATGGTCTATACAGGAGGAACTCCATTACATTATATAACACAAACCTTTGATTAAATTCATGCAAATTTTTTTTTTGCTTCTCTAAATGTTCTCTGTTGACTCAATTAACTATATTTTTACATAATCTGTGCATTTCCCTTAATAAATTATTAATGAAAGACCAAATAAAGAATGCATTTATATGTTAAGTGTAGTATTTAGTGAGTAAAGCTCATTGGTCCTTCAGGAACTCTATAGGCTTAGCCTCTTCTTTTTAGATATTTGATGGTGATTGTACATCCAGACCCTCAAGAGTTTGTCTGAAAGATATATATGAATGCCAAATGTAAAAAGAAAAGAAAGCCCCTTATAGGCAGGATTCTGGCAAACCAGGTGCAGGACAAAAACATGACAAAAACACACAACAGGTGTAAATCTTTCCATCATACCTTATCTATGTGAACGCTCCTCTATTGGTTTTGGCTTACAGTCACTAAGGGAAATCACTGACGAAACACTGACTGTGTGAGCTGGGCCTAATTCACAGGACAGTTTTTTGGTACGTGTTTGCTCAGTGATTTGCATGAGTGATTCTGAGCCAAAATCAGATGCATGCCAAAAACAAAGAATAGGAATAAATATTTTCATTATACTGTATTTCTATGCAGGCTCCATTCCTGGTTTTGGCTCACAATCACTGATGGAAATCATTGATCAAACACTAATCAAAACACAGACATGTGAATTAGGTCCTTCTGTGTGGCCACAAGGCATCAGTTTGCTAAGCAAAATCCATGGTGGTTCTGCTGGTATTCCATAACCAAATATCTGAACCAAATATCATAGAAATCCTTGTAAAAATGCTGCTGGTGTGCCAAACATTTCACCCACTTCATTGAAAGTGCAGTGACCCACTGGTTCACTGCTAAATATTTGCAAGAAACAAGAGAAAAGAAATGACCAGCTTCCAAAGAAAAAATTATTTGAATACATTTTTTGAATAAAATCCAGCCTTTATTTTCTTCATCCAAGTGCACAGTTAAAAGCCAACACTTACAGAGTGTTGCAGTATGTAGGATGTACCACGAACAGCCTGAAGGTCAGAATAAGGAGGCATATCTCTGATATTCCATACTCAAAAAGTCGCAATGTTTCAGCAGTCAGTTCACACTATGCAGCTGTGCATCAAGGTGATACAAAAGGTTTTCTTGTTTGTGGCTTGGAAAGGGTTAACCCCCCCAGGAGGGGTGGCGACCACAAGCGCAAGCTTCTAAATAGGGAATCCTTTTGGATTTTTCAAATGGGATGTTGTATCCCTCTCGGTTTGAATAAAAAACATGATTCGATTCTTCATTATTGATCCTTATTCATTAATGTTTATTTTCAGTATGTTTTTTCTGCAATTTTATAAATGTGCTTTTATACATGTATGTGGGAGTATTCATTCTCCGCCCACTGATGATTAGTCTCAGCTATTTAAACCAGTGGTTTCAGATGTCCTATGACATCATGACTAAGGATCTGTATGGTGTGATCCGAAACGCGTAGATAAGGACTCTGTAAGTGTTGGCTTTTAACTGTGCACTTGAATGAAGAAAATAAAGGCTGGATTTTATTCAAAAAATGTATTCAAATAATTTTTTCTTTGGAAGCTGGTCATTTCTTTTCTTGCGTATATCAAGCACTAGTTCCCAGTGCTGACCGTGCCTCCAGTCTATTCAGGTGAGCGAGACGTTGGGGTTTATTTGTTTGTTTTTTCTCTACTGCTAAATATATGGTATACTGCTAAAGGGTTAATGTTAGGGTTCATTACAAAAGCTGTTAAAATGTTTACTGTGATCCTAACTATGGTCTATGCACTATGAAATGCAAAAAGGCTATGTATAGGTATAAAACAGTCCTAAGTAATAGTTGTCTGATAGTGAGCTGGACCCATTTCACTTGGTTAGTGAGTCTTCTGGTGAGCAAGCAAGAGAGATGATGTGTCTAGTGTCTGCTGTTGACAGGTAGGCCAGAAGAGAAGCCTGCGTGTGAATTCAGGAAGACACCATCCCTGTGTAATCTAAAGATGCCAGAAAAGCAACTTTGAGTACCAAACTCTCAGGGAAAGACTTTTTGATTCTGTTCTGTACAAGGTTTAGGACCGTTAAGGGACCGTTGCTAGACAAAGACAGTGAAAGTAGCATATGGTGCCCACCACACAACCAATACGGACTGGCCATCTGACCCAGAAATGTACTGTCAAAAATATTGAGAGTTTGCACTCAAGTCATTTGGGAAGATTACATGGTATATCTAGAAAGAGAGCCTTAGAGAGGACTACCATATTGCCTACCTCTTTACAAAGCCTTTTGGGAAACATTTGTCTTGCGAAGTGCTTTAGAACTGTGCCTACTACTTGTATATGTACTGTGACTCCCTATACAAAGACTTTAGGGAAATATTTGCCTTGTGAAGTGCTTTAGAACTGTACCTACTACTTGTATATGCACTGTGACTCCCATCATCTATTCAATAAAAGGGAGACTTTATTTGATCAAGGTGGCCTGGTCATTGTTCCTGCCTTGCACCCTGCTACCTGATAAGCTAACATCAAGAGCCCCCCCCCCCAAGCGACCACCAGATAGGAGATTCCAAAGTCCAGGGTGTGTCCCGAGAGTAAGAAGGGTTGCGTCCCTCTCAGTTCGCTCCCAGCTCAGCCCAGGGAGATTAAGTAAGGATTTCCCACCATAAGGACAAAGACCACCCTCTTTGCCACCACCATCTGTCCTATCCTCTCCAGCCCCACACACCTTCCCCTGCATACTGGTACGCTGCAAATGGGTGAAAATTGCAGCAGTAATTTGAAACATTAACACACCACACAGTGGTGTACCTCAAATACAGGGAGACCACTCAGCTGCTATGGGGCCCGTAGGGTAAAGGGGCCTGCAGTGAACCAAAGGCCCCACCCCCTAATTACACTCATTACTGTCCATTTGAAGTATAGTATCCCTATCAGGCAGCTAAAGGACCTGTGATGATGTCATCTGCACAAAGAATCATGTAGTTCTCAGGTTAGATAGGGTAAGGGTACATTTCACACCATTTAAATCCGTGACCATCAGTAGGTCCATTATCCAACTTGACCCAGATATTTAGTTGCAAAATAAAAAGTAACTTTTATTAAATATGTTAAAACTGCTAATGTGTGAGTTTAACAGACCTTAAAAATAACTGCCGTCTGTGTCCTAATCTGCACAGATGCTGTAGTGAGGTAAACCTGTGATAATGTGTGTGCACCTTCCCACACCACCTAGGTTATGAAACTGCCAGTGATCAGTTAGTTGCACTGGATCACATTTCTGCTTACTCTCCTATTACCCTATATCATCCTAAATTCTTGAGCTAAGGACACACACAGCAGATTCCTAAAACCTGAAACTGCCCCCCAACATGTTTCACCAGCTAACCTGGCTTCATCAGGGGTTTGGGCAGACTTGAGCTAAGACGCTTTTAGTGAGCTATAAATAGGAAGTGGTTGTCAATTGACAGGCAAGTCAGCCACACAGGTATCCTGCCTTTTTCTCTTTTTTTTTTTCCTTTCTTTCCCTTCCTTCTCCTTTCCTTTTTTCCCCCTGTTTTCACAGTTTAAACTCAATCATACTGACACATCCCCATATCCCCCATCCATCAGTGTACTGATATAACATCAGCGTTACCTACGAGTCTCTACTCCAATAGCCACAGAGAAGACCCTGCCGACGTATCGCGCGGCCTAGCAATGCGAGAGGACCTGCAAGCCATGGACTACCGGACGTCCAACTGCAGCTACGTGGATGCCGGGTATGTGAGGGAACCCAAGTCTCAGCTGTAAATATGCAAATGCGGCTGTGCAGGAATTCACAGCTGTAAATATGCAAATGCCTTTGCGGTACTTCCCGTGCTTGTCATGGGACTTAGAAAGTCCTTGGCTAGTCTCAGAAACTAAACATAAAAAATACACAAAAACATACACACTAGTGGTTGACAGTCATGCCTTTATAAAAATGAAGAATAAATGAATCCATCATTAAGTCCCTGAGGGCTCAGACTATCCAGTCTGTATATCCATCTGGTTTCCTCCTATAGTAGCATTCTGTCCAGATTTCCTTTTCTGGGGCCTAAAGATTTCTTACAGATGCCCCAGAACTTCAGACATTTTGGATCTCCACCGTGGAAGTATCTGATGTGCCTCGAAATAGTAGTGTCAGCCTTGGTATTGACACTACTAATGTGCTGGCTAATTCTGCGCCTAAATTCTTGGACAGTTTTGCCTACATAAATTTTTTGGCACGGACATTACGCTGCATATATTATCCCTGTGGTCTGGCAATTGATAAACTCTCTCATTGTGTACAGTATCTATTATTATTATTAACGGAATTAATAAAATGTTTCAATTTGGCAATAAAAGGACAAAAAGTACACCTCCCACAGGGATGTGTGCCCACCACTTGAGATTTCAACCAAGTGGTGGTTCATAAATCGGGTGCAAAGAAACTATGGACCATCATGTCCCTTAGATTTTTGCCTCTGCGATAGGTAATACTCGGACGTTCTGTGATTACCTCTCTCAGGTCACTATCAGTCCATAAGATATGCCAGTGTCGATTCAAGATCTGATACACTTTCTGATTCAGAGCATCGAAGGTGCCTATAAATCTTACATTGGTCCTATTGGTTTCTATTGCAACAAATCGGTCCGATTTGTCATTCTTGCCTGAGCAAAAGCCTTATGTAAGACCTTTTTGGGGTAGCCCCTCTCCCTAAACCTCATAAAGAGATTTCTGCTTTCTTGGAGGAACCCCTGCTAATCCGAAAAAGGAACTGAACAGGTTTCCGCTCATACATCATCTGTCATCTGGGGATCATCGGTCAATGGCAGTATTGATCCTGAGCTTTGTTCGGTGGTTTATACCACATTTCACACTGCAGTTAGATGGGTCCAGAAGTTGGGTACATGGGCATTGTTTGCCAAGACGGGTATTAAGGCAGCGTTTCATTTGTTGCCCGTCCATCCGGTCAGTCTGCATTTATTGGGGTGTTTTTGGGATGGGGTTTTTTGTGGATTGTTGTTTGCCAATGGGTTTTTCTGTGTCATATGAGTATTTTGAGGCTTTTATCTCCTTCTTGGAGTGGGCAGTAAGGGATGTCAGGGAGCTCAGTTTTTTGGGTATCATTATTGACTCTGTGTGTATGGAGTATCGTTTGCCAGCAGAGATGAATGAATCGAAGTTGACGAAGTGGAATTCGATCCGAATTTCAGGAAAAATTCGATTCGTACCGAATCCGAACTTCCTCACGATTCGTGATATTGAATCACATTTTTTCCTAAAATGGCTGCTGCATGTGTTAGGACATGGAGCAAGGAACTCTGGGAAGGAGTGATCACCCACAATGCCATGTATGCAGCCAATCAGCAGCCAGCCTGCCCCTGTGATGTCACAGCCCTATAAATACCCTCAGCCATTTTGGATCCTGCCATTTTCTTAACTAATCCTTACACAAATGCCCACGGGGGGCAATAACCAATTCTTTCCCAGATGCAAATTGTATTACGCTAAAATATAACCTTTATTCCATCAGTATAAAACTTTGTGAGCCTAACAAAAAAATTAAAATCATCTGCTTGGCATTTGCTGTCTCCACGTATACATAATAGGTAAATATACCAGTGTATCACGGTGTGGGGTGTGCACAATATCCCACTCCGATACTGATACAATAATGTGCACTAAAGTCAGTTCACCTCACTGACTAGTATGATCTGTTTGCTCTGCACTTAAATGCTTTCATATAGTTTGGCAGCTAATACGCTCAGCAGATTTTTAAAACCTAACACCTGCCCCCCAACATGTTTCACCAGCCTCTGCTGGCTTCATCAGGGGTTTGGGCAGCATCGAACATTTTAGGGTTAGTTTTACTCTCTTTGGCGATTAATCTCTTGGTCTCTACATTGGCTGTTTTTATTTGTCACTTAGTTAATACTAAGTCCGGTATGGCCATCCCTCTAGTCGGGTCCTGAACCAGTTGGGAAAGGTAATTGTCTTTGGTTATTTCCAAGAACCTGTTTCCTTTATGAGATATACAGGTTTCAGTTTTCCAGTCTATATCTGGGTAGTTGAAGTCCCCCATAATAACGACCTCATTATGATTTGCCACTAGAGATGAGCGAATCATTCAAAAAATTATTCGCCGAACATTTGCAGAACTTTTCCTAAGATTCGTATATTCGACGAATAGATTCGTTGTATTTGCGTACAAAATATATGTTATTATGTGCTATTAGCGAACATTCGCGCACTAATAACGAATGTTCATTTAAAAAATGTACGCAACTTCTTAGAAGACGTACGCATGAGCGTACAAATAGCGTACGAATCCTCAGTGTACTATTGTCTATGCAATTACGTAATGCACAGGCACGCACGACGAGAGGCCGCGGCGTGCACTCCTCAGAGGCAGAGCGAATATTCGAAAATGGCATCCAGGCGATCCTCATCATTTAGCTCTGAAGAGCAGAAATTCCTGATCCGGCTGATGGACAGAGAGAATTACGATGGCACACACCACCATCCAAACCAGCATAAGAAGGAGGTGATCCAGCAGGTGATCCAGAGTCTGCGCCATCGTTTCCACACCATGCAGACCCCGGGCCAGATCCAGCGGAAATGGTCCGATCTGAAATTCAAATGCCCAGAGCGGCTTAATGAGATCCGCGCAGAGATACGGCAGGGTGAGTAAAAAAATATTTGATAAGTAAAAACATGTAAAAAAATTAGTGTACTGTATTGTATATATACCAGCAGTCACTGCCAATAATGAAAAAAGTATAGAAGGACAACGTGGTCGTGCGTAGTGCGCTGCAGTAATTTTGTTTCATGCTAGGCAACGCCTCTAACTCTCGACCCAAACAACTTAAGTGAAGGTATTCTAGTCATTATTGTTAATGGTGCTGGCCGTTCTCCCGTTTGTGTCAGGCAAATGCACTAGTTCGAAAGAAAGTACCCTTATATGTTCCTTCAGAGTTAACGCTTCCTCCTCCTACACACAGACTCAAAGACGTGCCCATGCTGCAGCTACTGTCAGTGGGCGATATCCAAAGTATTCCTACCGCACCGTGTTAATGATATAAAGAAAGTTATTGTGACGATAACGTTATCTATTGCCATAAATACCTTTTTCGAAGAAAAAAATATGATATGGCCCCCCTCTCATACCCATAATATCTTAATAGTAGTATGTGTTAGTATTAAAAAGAGTCATCATCTAACAATTGTGTACATTTTTATGTTGCAGAGCACCGTCAACGATGGCGTCACCACCGTCGAGGCATGTAACTGTTGTATTTTCGCTCCGGCTGCCTCTCAGCAGGGGTTATCGTGCTGCGGCCAGTGAATTTGGGCCGGAGCGTGGTTCCGGCCCCACACGTGTACCTGCGGCAGCACGGATCCGGAGGGACCTTTCACCCGCCGGATCCGGGCTGCCGCTAGTGTAGAAGTAGCCTTAGGCCATTATTTCATGATTTTTGACAGCTGCTGCACCACAGAGGAGCCGCTCTCACCGTCCTCCACCCCAGGCGAGAGAAGGACCCCACATGCCCCTCCAACACCACCAGCCCAGCTACCAGAGGTAGAAGGTAGGTAAAAAAAATTGTAATGGGTGGACCTTCTGTCTTCAAAATATGAGCTAAATGTATGTTTTATCTTTGGTAGCTCCAACCGACAGGGAGCAGTTTTCCCCTGGACCATGGGAAGACCACGCCGTATGGGTGTCCAGTAAGTACTACAAAAGGCTCAGTCAGTACAGAATACATGTCACAGAATAAGTCGCTCCAGTACATTAAAGTTTAGATTTTTTTTGTGGGACAACCACTGTAACTCGATCATACAAACTAATGGAGGGGTGAATTGAAGAGTAGGGGGGGCACCAGCAGCTTCAGAGGGCACTGGTCGGCGGCCAAACCATCTGGCCAGCCTGCCAGGTCTATTTGCAGCAGGTTGCACAGCTCCAGGAGGCTTTACAGGCTGTGCAACCAGTGAAGGGGGCGGGGAATGTAACTGACGCTGTGAGCCTGCAACTTCTGTGCTCCCTGAAGGAGGCACAGACATAGAAATCGCAGGGACCTCAGGGGGATAGCCTGCTGGGCCTGAACGGATGTTAGGCGCACTACAGGTAGGTGCCCTGGACGGGGGACCGCATGGGACGAGCAGGGGCAAAGGCAGCAGCCACTTGAGGGGACTCTGAGCTCCCCAGCGCGCTAGCTGAAAGAAGGGGGGTTAGCCAGGCTGAACCATTAGCCTCACTGATGTTTTCCATGGTAGAAACACTTATCAGTCACCTACTGCAGGGCAGCTATTCTCTGTCCGAGCACGCAGCAAGAGGAAGTGGAGGAGGAGTTCATACCTTATATAACCCCAGCTACATGCTCGGACCAGAGAGCCCCCCCCCCCCCGCACAGTTAACCCTTACCACCCTCCTCTGCCCTTCAGTCAATGGCTCCCACACTTATACAGTATAGGAGCCCCACGGCCCGGCTGACAGCAACAGTGCGAAGACACTCAGACTATTCTGCCCTGCAAGGCCTGATCTAATCACCACCAGCATCAGCAAGTGGAGTATGAAATTCGGATGTAATCCATCCTTTATTCATTTTTATAAAGCTAATTTTTGAACACTGCCCCATGACAGATTTATCCTTTTGGGTGTCACCCCCCCCACCCCAGTGGCACTAAAAACCCTCTCTGACATGACACTTGAGGCTGGGCAGGAAAGAAACCCTAGTTCATAGTGGGACAGTTCCGGCCACTGTTGGCCTCAGGGAGGCTGCCCTCTATAACTCTATAACCGATGGCTTTTTTTTTTAGAAATTACAAAAGGGACACCACTAGGAGGGAACACTGAAGCCCAAGAGGTGGCAGAAAATGACGGGGTTTGCTTGAGTGGAATGGTGGGGCAGGTCGAGTCTGACCCTTGGCTACATATGGATACTGTATCAGCAGACGACAGCAGATCATCAGGCTGAGACTGAGATGAGTGTGCCATCCACTCCACTACCTCATCTACTTTCTCCTCCACTACAATTTTGCGCTTCTGTGGGTTAGCCTGGTGGAACAACGGCCAAGTTTTGCGAATACTACTAGTAGATGCTCCGGCTACAGGTCTTTTGGCACTTCTGCCCTGTGCCACCTTCTCCTTTTTTTTAGAGCTCAAAGTCTGGCTGGAACTGGACCCCTTTTGCTTATCCATTCCAGACACTTTTCAATTCACTCTGTGGCCCTGCAGCTGGTCTTTGTCCCTGTATCTCCCTGTCTCTCCCTATCTCTCCCTGTCTCTCTCTCCCTGCTTGATTAAAAACTAGCCCTGAACTGGCCCTGCACTTGCCCTGCAGTATCCCTGATATGTGTAATATGGATTCCCAGAGCTATTACATCAAATTTTCACAAAACAGGTCTCAGAACTTCACACACAGTGCTTCTGCTCGTCTCAGCAGTCGCAGCAGAAGTGATGCGTCACTGGCTTACCGAGCCTGAGCCAATCAGAGCAAGCCCTGCCCACTAGGTCAGGTGACCGCTTTCTTCCCGGGCTTTTGCGCACGATAAACAAACTAACAGTGAAAGTTCGCTAATGAATTGAATTCGTACGCAACAGCGTATACAGTAACTTATACGTAGCAATAGCGTATAATTTATAGGACAAACTACGTAGAAAATGCGTACAAAGCCGAAGCGAATCACCTATTATTCGGATTCGCTTCGCAGCTAAAAACTTCCAAGATTCAATACGAATCAATGAATCGACAAATCGATTCGCTCATTGATTTGCCACCTTGTCTATTTTATTTAGAAGTAGATTTTCTGTGGACTCTGGTACATTAGGTGGTTTATAATAAACTCCTATTAGTATTTTATTATTGTTTTTGGTTCCATTTATTTCTACCCACAGTGACTCCACATCTTCATGTCCCTCATCTTCCCGGAGTGTGGGCTTTAGACAGGACTTTACATAAAGGCAGACCCCTCCCCCTCTCCAGTTTTGCTGATCCTTTCTAAACAGATTGTAACCTTGTACATTAACTGCCCAGTCATAGCTATCATCCATTTTGCCCTTCCTCTGATCCGTCAGAACAATTACCCCAAAAAAACGGATCCTGTCTGTGGAGCATCCGCATTCACTCAGTCAGCATTTGGTCTGTAATCCATCAGTATTGCTAAAGTAAAAAAAAAAACAGGATCCAAAACAGAGATGATACGTGAATGGAATATTTGCATGTTTTCTGTGCTTTGTACCTACTCCTGCCTTTGGCTATCAAATGGTATCAAAGCCAATTCTGATGCAAAATAGGGATCATGTCATGCAGGCTTTACAGCTGCTACATGGACAGGATCTGTTGTGCGTCTCATTTTCCCTTTCTTCTGACAGATAATAAGAAGGGTCAAATAAATGATGATATCAGCCAGGCCGAAAGGCAAAATAGTGGCCTAGTCATGAAGAGGGGAGGGTGGGAACAGCATGAGAAGTCCACAGAGTGGCCCAATGACATAGTGGTGAAGTGGAAGCAGCATGAGGAGACCACAGAGTGATCCAATGACAGAGTCTGTAGTTAGCAGCAGCAGGAGGCCACAGAGTGGCACAATGATAGTGTGGAGGTGGCAGCAGCAGGAGGAGGCCACAGAGTGGCACAATGACAGAGTGTGGAGGTGGCGGCCATAACAGCATCAGGAGGCCAGAGAGTGGCACAATGACAGAGATGGCAAGGGTAAAGTCCCTATCACCACTAATATCTGTGCTCGAGGAATTGATGTAGAACAAGTGTCGATTGTTGTCAACTTTGACCTGCCTGTGACTGCAGAAGGTCTGACAGAGTGGCAAGGTGACATAATGTGGAGGTATTCTTATACCATGTATAGTAGGGACAGCACCCCAAGGGTTCATATCATTGCATAATGTGGAGGTGGTAGCAGCAGCATCAGGAGACCACAGAGTGGCACAATGACAGAGTTTGGAGGTGGCAGCAGCATCAGGAGGCCACAGAGTGGCTCAATGACAGAGTGTGGAGGTGGCGGCCGTAACAGCATCAGGAAGCCACAGAGTGGCACAATGACAGAGATGGCAAGGGTAAAGTCCCTATCACCACTAATATCTGTGCTCAAGCAGTATCAGGAGACCACAGAGTGGCAAGGAGTGCCCAGTAGTCCAGCGGATCTTCAATGACGGGTGAAAGGGTGCATTCCAAGTATGCCACCACCTGCTGGTTCAGGTTCTGCTCTGTGTCTAGCTGCTGGTGAGTAGTTTCTTCACTATGTGGGTGAAGAAAGCTGCTCATCAGCAACTCTAGACTCAGGCTGCTGCTGATGGAGCTGGTACTGCTCCTGCCACTCCCCCTTCCCATAGCAGCCATGGCAGTGGAACGTGAGCACAGAGGGCCCCCCCGGTCAGACCTGCGAGAGGATGGACGACGGCGCAGATAGGTAGCGGCCAACTGACTACATAGGATGTCTCGTTAGTAGTTTGGTTTGTCCTCCCTCTTGGCGGGTGTAAAAAAGGCCCCTATTTTGGACCGGTAGTGAGGGTCTAACATCGTGGAGAGCCAGTAGTCATCCCTCTGCCGAATGGTGACAATTCGGCTGTCACTATGCAAGCAAGTGAGCATGCATCGGGCCATTTGCGCAAGTGACTTGGAGGGACTCCCTGCCTCCATCTCCATTGCATACTGCCACGGTGTGTCTGGGTCCTCTGCCTCGTCTTCCTCATTGCCCTGTAGCTCCTCTACCTGCTTCTGCTACACCTCTCCTGTCACCTGTGTAGAAAAACCACCCATTTTGCTACACATTTCTTGAGCTCCAATCTCCTCCTCCTCTTCCTCCTCCAGTTAAGCCCCCACAAGGCTCATGTGGCCATGAGATGTAGTCACCACGTCTCCTGTCCCCTGACCAGCCAGATTTACCAGCATCTTTTCCAGAATATGAATCAGCGGAATGACATTGTTCATCCCATAGTCCTGGTGCCAAATAAAGAGGCCTCCTCAAAGGGCACGAGCAAACAGCAGGTGTCATGCATGAGCTGCCACTGGCTGACATCGAAGTTACACAGAGGAGTACCTCCGCTTGGATCATCAAGAAATTGTTTATGGCCTTTCTCTGTTTGTACAGTCGGTCCAGCATATGAAGGGTGGAATTCCAACGGTTGAAAATGTTGCATATCAGCCGATGTTGGGGGGTGGCGTTCTGCCACTGTAGTTCAAGTAGAGTGTGCTTAGCGGTGTATGAGTGGCTGAAGTGCATGCAGAGTTTCCTGGCCATTTTTAGGATGTCTTGCAGATGGGTAGAAGACTTTAGAAACCGCTTGACAACCAAATTGAACACGTGGGCCATGCAGGGCGCATGGCACAGCCCTCCTTGATGCAGCGCTGACACCATGTTCTTCCCATTGTTGGTCACCATGGTTCCGATTTTGAGTTGTCGAGGAGAAAACCAGGATTCGATTTCTTGATGAAGGACGTAGAGCAGTTCCTCCCCTGTGTGACTCAGTTCGCCCAAGCAAACGAGGTGTAGAACCGCGTGACACCGCCGTGCCCTGCACATGTGGTATGCTTGTGGGGCACTGAAGTGGAGGCTGAGGACACGGTGGAGAATGAGGAGGCAGAGGCGGACATTGTCGCAGGACCAACGGTGTGAAAACGTGGAGGCGGAAGCGGCATCACCTGGCCAAGTTGGTAATTTGGCTGTGCAGGAACCACATTTACCCAGTGGGCCCTAAAGGACATATACTGTCCCTGACCGTAGTCACAGCTACACATGTCGACGCTGCCGTGCACTTTGGCAGACACCGACAGGCTCAAGGACTGGCCCACCTTCTGTTCTACATATTTGTGCAGAGCTGGTACTGCATGGAATGACGGATTGGAACTGTCCACCTCGGCTCAACACAAGCCATTAGTTCTCTGAAAGGTGCAGAGTCCACCACTTGGTAAGAGAGGGACTGCAGCACCAGCAACTTGGACAGGAGCACGTTCAGCTTCTGCACTGTTGGATGATTACACGCATACTGCTGTCTCTTGGCAATCGCTTCGCTGATCAATTGCTGACGGAATGGCTGATGAGGAGAAGGAGGAGGAGCAGGCGCATCAGATGATGGGAAGGACAGACAGCTCCCTTTGGCTGAGGTGGTGGAGCCTGACTGCCGGGTGCATGCCACTGGGTGATGCAGCGGCTGCTGCAGCAGGCTGGACCACCACATTGTAGCCACGGTTTTCCCACACCATTTTATGGTGATGCTGCATATGTTGACTCAGGGCCATGGTGCCAACATTGGCACCGTGACCATGCTTCACCTTCTGCCCACAGATTCTACAAATGGCCATGTTCACCTCACCCGGCGGCTTAACAAAAAACTGCCACACCGCTGAGTAGGTGATTTTACCCCCAACACTCTGCACTGACTGCTATCACCACTGCCTCAGAGAAAACCCCTGCACCACTACTTTCCAGACCAGTAGGCTCCTGCGAAGTGGGTGGACTACCTCGGGCACGTTTGGCTCCCGGCCTCCCATTGCTGCCACCCTGCTGACTCCCGGCCACGCTAGCAACTTGCTGGCTCCGCTGCTGCCTCACGGGCAAGCTGCCACCCTCTTCTCCCGATGATGATGAAGCCCCTAATTCACCCAGCTCTCAAGTGTGATCGGCTACATCATTATCGAGTACTGTTTTGCACCAACTAAGGGTTGTGTCTGACGAACCCACCGACTCTTGGCTGGGAGTGTCTGATGTCATTTGCAACGAAGTCGAAGACTGAGTCAACCGTTCAAGAACCACTGGGTTGCTGGCTTCTATTTTTCCACCACTAATACACAACAAAAAAAGGCTTTACTAAATATAACTGCATCGCTAAACTCTGAATAAAACTTTTTTTGCCACTAATACACACTACAAAGGGCTGTAATTTTCCCACTTCACCACACAACGGCTAACAAGCCCTTTCTTTTTTTTTCCACCACTAATACACACCAAAAAAAGGCCTTACTAAATGTAACTGCGGCGCACAAGGGTTAATAAGACCCCAATAATCGGAATTACAGAGGTATGATCTATTCCAAACCTGAAGTAAGCAGCTTTATTATGGCAATTTTGAACCCCAGTCACTGCACCAAGGTGTAATAGGACTGTTCCTATTACACTGTCTTTAAACACCCCTATTGAACCCTGTTCTGCTTCAATACTTTCCTCCCTATCCTTTCCCTACACTTCTATTGAGCAATATATACATATTATAAGTTTTTCTACCACTTTCCCTAGCGCCTGCTAACGTCTCTAAGTGCACTAAGTTCACTGGAGAATGGCAGAATCCAAGATGGCTGAGGCTATTTATAGGGCTGTGACATCACAGGGCTGGCTGGCTGCTGATTGGCTGCATGCATGGCATTGTGGGTGATCACTCCTTCCCAGAGTTCTTTGCTCCATGTCCTAACACGTGCAGCAGCCATTTTAGGAAAAAAAAATGTAATTCGTGTCATGAAATTTGGATTCAATGCAAATCGAATTATTTTTTCATTTTGTCAGCTTCGATTCGCTCATCTCTAGTTACGATGTTCACTGCATATGAGATATTTTTTAATAGTTCTGACTTTTTTGGAAATGGCGATACCTAATGTTTTTTTTATTGTTTATATATTTTTAGATGTAAAATTAGTATTTTTTTTAAACTATTTTTTTTTATAACTAAACACTTAACATCAAGGGCTCCCCAAATCTACTTACATAGCCCCATAGCAAAGAATGGATCCCTCTGAGAAATTAAAGGGTTATTCCCATCTTGAACAATGGGGGCATATCGCTAGGATATGCCCCCATTGTCCTATAGGTGCGGGTCCCACTGCTGGGACCCACACCTATATCGAGAACGGGACCCCGAAAGTGAAGGAGGGCGCACCGCGCATGCTCGCCCACCCTCCATTCATTTTTATGGGGCCGCCGAAAATAGCCGAGCACCGGCTTGACTATTTCGGTTGGCGCTATAGAAATGAATGGGAGCGCACCGCGCATGCTGGCTCGGCTATTTTCGGCGGCCCCATACAAATGAATGGAGGGCGGCCGCACATGCGCGGTTCGCCCTCCTTCACTTTCACTTTAAGACTGGCAATTTATATACTTCTCTTAGAGAGAACCTATCACCATCAAGATGTGCCAAATTTATATGAGATGCACACATTTCACTTCGACAATCTTCAGTTTAAACTAAAGATTGTTGAAGTGAATTGCACCAAATTGATAACACAGCTCATAAGTTTGGCACATCTTGATCGTGGACGTCTGAATACAGAAGACGAAATCTACGAGATGGTCTACATTTGTGCTAAAATTGCATCATTTTTCTTAATAATTAATAGATTTGTTGGATTCTTGTTGACCTCCCCACTAGAGACGAGCGAATTTCATATTTACAAATTCTTTGCGCTTCGTTTAGTGGTAAAAGCAGAATTGAGTTATGGATTCCGTTACCACGGGCCATAACGCAATTCTAAGACAAAATGCATAACGGAATACCTTTAGAGGCATTCCGTTATTCATTCCGTCATAATAGAAGTCTATGGGCTGCATAACGGAACCGTCCGATCGCTGTTATGCATTCCGTCATAGAATTGTGTTATGGTCCGTGGTAACAGAATCCATAACGCAATTCTGCTTTTACCACTAAACCAAGCGCAAACAAATTTCTAAATATGAAATTTGCTCATCTCTACTCACCACTTTAGCTTAACCCACTCACTATGCTTACCACATTTCAAGAGTGGCAAGAAGTCAAAGTTGCACATTTTATAAAATGTACTAAATTTGTGACTTCTTAATTCCATAAAACTAGGCACAGATATTGATAAATTTCCGCCATAGAGCTAAAAATCCAAAGCTTCATGCAAACAACATAAATGAAAAAACTCTTTTGACTGTCTGCAGTCGCCACTAGGGGAGCTCAGTACATATATATTTATACAGATATTATAATTCTCTATGGATTAAATGCTCTGTAGTAATGGCCACCCACCACACGTCCTATGTCAGTGATGGCTAACCTCCGCCACTCCAGCTGTGGTGAAACTACGACTCCCAGCATGCTTTATTCATTTCTGGGGAGTTCTGAGAACAGCCAAGTAAGTGTGCATCTTGGGAGTTGTAGTTTTAGCACAGCTGGAGTGTCAGAGATTAGCCATCACAGTTCTTTGTAATTTACCTAAAGGGGAATTTGTCCAGTGAAGAATATAGGTATGAACTAGAATGTAATAGAATCACACAGAGATTGATACAGAGAGGCTAAGAATATCACACAATCACCACACAAAAAAAATGACAGATGAAAAAACGTAGTATCTATATACTTCAAATAGAACAATGGAACAATTCAGGTGAGTCACGTTCAGTACGAGGTACAGTTCTCAATATAATAAAAAATCATCAAAAAATATCTCACCATTTTAAATAAGGAAATTAGAAAAACCAGATTTGAAAATCATTTATCAATCTGGTTTAAAGTAGAACTGGCTTAGTTTTTTCCATAGCAACCAATCAGATTCCACCTTTCATTTTTGACAGCTCCTTTGGAAAATGAAAGGTGGAATATGATTGGTTGCTATGGGCAACTAAGCCAGTTTTCCTTTACACCAGTTTGATAAACCTCCCCCATAAAGGTTTCCATTTGTCTTGTCTTTAGGGAGATCATCTTTATGAGTTTATTAATTTGAGCATGCCAATACTACCCCCTGTGGGAAGAGATGCTGCATCACTTTCATGTATGTAATTGCCCTTAGCAACCAAACATGTATTAGAAACACATGAGATCATTTATCAACCTGGTGTAAAGTAGAACTGGCTTAGTTGCCCATAGCAACAAATCAGATTCCACCTTTTTTTCACAGCTCCTCTGGAAAATGAAAGGTGGAATCTGATTGGTTGCTATGGATAACTAAGCCAGTTCTACTTTACACCAGTTTGATAAATGACCCTAATAAAGTTTTCCACTTGCCGTGCTGTCATGTGCTAATTAGGGAGATCACCTACACGATTTTATTCACCTGAGCAAGTCAACACCACCCCCTGTGGGAGGAGACACCACATGACTCTCATACATATATATATATATATATATATATATATATATATACACTCACCGGCCACTTTATTAGGTACACCATGCTAGTAACGGGTTGGACCCCCTTTTGCCTTCAGAACTGCCTCAATTCTTTGTGGCATAGATTCAACAAGGTGCTGGAAGCATTCCTAAGAGATTTTGGTCCATATTGACATGATGGCATCACACAGTTGCCGCAGATTTGTCGGCTGCACATCCATGATGCGAATCTCCCGTTCCACCACATCCCAAAGATGCTCTATTGGATTGAGATCTGGTGACTGTGGAGGCCATTTGAGTACAGTGAAATTGTCATGTTCAAGAAACCAGTCTGAGATGATTCCAGCTTTATGACATGGCGCATTATCCTGCTGAAAGTAGCCATCAGATGTTGGGTACATTGTGGTCATAAAGGGATGGACATGGTCAGCAACAATACTCAGGTAGGCTGTGGCGTTGCAACGATGCTCAATTGGTACCAAGGGGCCCAAAGAGTGCCAAGAAAATATTCCCCACACCATGACACCACCACCACCAGCTTGAACCTTTGATACAAGGCAGGATGGATCCATGCTTTCATGTTGTTGACGCCAAATTCTGACCCTACCATCCGAATGTCGCAGCAGAAATCGAGACTCATCAGACCAGGCAACGTTTTTCCAATCTTCTACTGTCCAATTTCGATGAGCTTGTGCAAATTGTAGCCTCAGTTTCCTGTTCTTAGCTGAAAGGAGTGGCACCCGGTGTGGTCTTCTGCTGCTGTAGCCCATCTGCCTCAAAGTTCGACGTACTGTGCGTTCAGAGATGCTCTTCTGCCTACCTTGGTTGTAACGGGTGGCAATTTGAGTCACTGTTGCCTTTCTATCAGCTCGAACCAGTCTGCCCATTCTCCTCTGACCTCTGGCATCAACAAGGCATTTCCGCCCACAGAACTGCCGCTCACTGGATGTTTTTTCTTTTTCGGACCATTCTCTGTAAACCCTAGAGATGGTTGTGCGTGAAAATCCCAGTAGATCAGCAGTTTCTGAAATACTCAGACCAGCCCTTCTGGCACCAACAACCATGCCACGTTCAAAGGCACTCAAATCACCTTTCTTCCCCATACTGATGCTCGGTTTGAACTGCAGGAGATTGTCTTGACCATGTCTACATGCCTAAATGCACTGAGTTGCCGCCATGTGATTGGCTGATTAGAAATTAAGTGTTAACGAGCAGTTGGACAGGTGTACCTAATAAAGTGGCCGGTGAGTGTATATATATATATATATATATATATATATATACACACACACACACACACACTAGGCATTCACACCTGGATGGTGGATAAGACATGAGAAAGGATGATGTGTTTTATCCAAGACGTACATTTTTTATGTATTTTTTTTGTATTGCATGATGATGTTTTTATGCCCTTGAAATAAAAATTCTGAGTTTTTAACGACAAGAGCCAGAAGAATTATACAGGATTCAAAGCATAAAGGGTGAGAACTGACATAGCCAAGCCTGTGTTTCTCTAGAGTACCGAGGAGATCCAAGAGGTGTGGTACTGCTGCAAAAGGGTGAGCGAATACATGTGTATCAACTTTTTTTTTACTTTACCAAGTAATGAAGCTGATTAAACATTTCTGTGTGATGCTTCCTCTCACCCTGGGCTCCGTGGCAGCTGTGTGGTCTGTCTCCGTGGTCTGTACGCAACTGGATAGATGGATGTGTTCAATATATGTATGTGGGTTAGAAAACTTTGTACTCAATAATTCACAATATCATGCATATATTATTTAATTCAAAAAGTAAAAAAAAATGTAAGAATATAAATCACATTACAGGTTAGCTATAAGGTAACATTACTAACCATAGAATACTTTTAACATCTTTATGTCTGAGTCCAAGTTCGGACTACAAAATTGTAAACTGTAAACCCATTACATGATATAGCAGCTACCTTTTACATTCTCCTCCATGTTCAGTAGTATATTCTAATAAAGAAGAATACCCATGCAGTATTTTGTGGGCAAGTACTTGAGCACTGAATGTAAACATTCCAGTACCACACTTAAATCCATATAACATCAAATATACATAGCAAAAACTTGTACCCCAGTATTAAACTTCATTTACTTAATAAATGAACTTTCTGTAGATGAACCTTTGATTGCATGGGACTGACTGGTCTGCAGTTTATCGGACATCTTACAGCATAATAGGCTATATACATATTTCCGACACTTCGATGACGCATAGTAATACATTAAAGGATCCAGACAAGTACTTATGCTGCTGATACAAACACACAGAATGTAAGCGAAATATAGAGAGTCAGAATGTCCAGAATGAAAGTGCAGATAATGCATTAAAAATATGATATTTGTTGGGCCAAAGCAAATAATGAACACAGAAAGGACTATAATGGTTAAGAGAATCGCTCTCTTCTTCTTAGAAGAACAATTTTCAATGTTTTTTGGGTTTTCACTCAAGGCACGCATAACCTCAGCGTAACAGAAGATTGTAATAATCAGTGGAAAGAAGAAAAATATAGAAGAAAAGGCGGTGAAGTAGTACATGTAAAAGCTCTGCTGCTCTTTTAAGTCCAGCACATCATGGCAAGTTGTAATGTCCAATCCGTCAACGTAAAGAGTTTGATTGGTGAGAAGAAGAGGCACAGTGCTAGCAATGGATACAAGCCAGATGAAGACACACACCAGCCAAGATCGTGTTTTTGTGCGCCAGGTACGAGAGTGCATTGGAAACACCACGGCCATGTATCTGTCCGCACTCATACTTGTCATGAGCAGGATGGAGCAGTACATGTTACAGTAAAATGCTGCAGTGGCAAAGCGGCACATTCCTTCTCCAATTTGCCAGTTGTTCCCTGAGAATCTATAAACAATGTTGAAAGGCAAGACAGCAACAAAAAGCACGTCCGCCATCGCCAAGTTCAGCATATATACTACCGCCGGCGTCTTGATTTTTATCTTCAATAGAAACATCACAATCGCCATCAGATTTAGAGGCAGAGCGACAGTGAACACTACGGTGTAGATCGATGGTACAAACTTGGTCAACCAATCACTGTAGAGGTAGAATTTGGCGTCATCATTTAAAGTGTAAAAAGCTAAAAAAAAAAAAAAAACATTTTGTTTAAAAAGTTACAATGTGTAGGGTATGTAAAGATACATTTCTAACATTTCTATTTAAAAGGGGTTATCCAGCTTATTAAGTGGTAGCCTACACTCAGGATAGGCCATCACTAGCTGAGTGGCAGAGGTCTAACATGGCCCACATCCACCAATCACTCCCACCTCAGCTGTTTGGGTGTAGCTGCATGGACAGAAGTCGGCAGTGGGACCACACAGCACCTTCAACTTTGTAGTGGATGGAGCTAATTGCTAATGTGCTGATCTTACTGAAGTCAAGTACACAAGATCGGTAAGGGTGAGTATGGCTTTTTCATTTTTAGCCCACTGTGATCCATAATGTATGCACCATTAGTTACAGTAAATTTTTATCTTTTAACCCCATAAAAACTGTCACATTGTTTTGTGTTTTCGTTTTTCTTTACTTCCCGACATCCGAGGACCATAACTTTTATTTTTTTTATGTTTTATTCTCATACTGTAGGGCTTATTTTTGTGAGATAAGTTGTATTTTCATTGCACGATATGAATTAGGATCAGATCAAAGAAGGGGCATAAGAACAAAGAACGTATTAGAGTAAGACAACACGTGCAGGATGATGTGCAGCGGATCAGGCCAAAATCTGCAGTGGTAAGATCTGCATGGAATCATAGGAATTTTGCTGTGAATTTAACCCTCCACATCCATGTAAGATATCCACAAACTTAAACTGACGTGTTGAAGATTAAAAATTCACACAGTATGTATCGTTATGTGCAGATTTTAATGCTGATAGGGATAGAACAAAGGGAAAAAACTCTGCTTATTGAGTAATGATGATTTTTAAAGGGGTTTTCTGGGATTACTATAGTTTTTAACAGATATGCTCAGGTAGTTGCTTACCTCATGTACATCTTCTCCATGATTTTTCTTTTTCATTTTGGACTCTCCTGTTTTCTCCATGTAAACCAATCACTCTGGTTTGTTTCCATCCTGTATGTTGCACTTCCTGTTGCTGTATCCAACTAAACCCATGATGCACTTCTCCTTTCTCTACCATGGCTCCAGCACCACCCCTAATAACACCCAGCTAGTTTATAGCTTCTCCCACCCAGCTGGTTATAGAGACCCAGGGATGCCCAACCTGCAACCCTCCAGCTGTGCAAAACTACAACTCCCAGCATGCCTAGACAGCCTACAGCTAACAGCCTAGAGCAGGGCATGGTGGGAGTTGTAGTTGTACAACAGCTGGAGGGCCGCAGGTTGAGCATCCCTGATATAGGCAACCCCCTATCAGCCCCTGGACACAGTTGACCTGGTTACGGCAAGTTGATTAAGATGACACCCTGCCAAGGTCTAGGAGATAGTTATAGCTGCGAGGAGAGACCATGAGCTGAACACCTGGTGGCTTCAACTCTTAACTTTGCCCCTGGGTAGTGAGGCTAGTAGATCTTATGGATTGCATATGGTTATAGAGACAGTGCCTTTCCACAAAGTCATAGGGAGTCACTTCCAAAAGATGGCGCTGGTGAGATGGTATTCCAACTTAATCAGGGATCTATTGTAAATAGTCTGTATCACTTTAAAAGTGCTATACTTGATTATAATGCATTTGAGAAATAGTGCCACTGAAACAGGGCTTGTTGGAAGTTATAAATGGGCAGGCCCTTTAATGTGTTGAGGAGAGCAATATTGGGGTGTTGTGTGCCCATGTGCAGTATGGTGCTGAGGAGCATCAGCCCTGGCTGCCATGATTGACAGCTGCTAGTTCCATTGACAAAAATGGTGCTGCTGAAGTTATGTGAGGTTCTATCACCTACAGGACCGGTATTTACAGTCGTGAGGGGCTCGTTTGCTGTCATTTGGGCGATGAGTCAGGGCAGAAGTCACCATCCCTGAGCAAACCAAGGTTGGGAACTTACAGATAAGTGGAACTGTGCCCAACTACGGTAGAGCAGCTGCAGGTGCATATCCCTGTGATAGACTATAATTGTGGCCATGAGACTGAGTGACCTTCTGATAAACTTTTGTCCCACTTTATTGGAGCTGTTCACGCTACTTGGACTGTACTGTGTATTGCTTTGTGCTGGCAGTCTGACTGGACTGTAAATAGCTAATGGAACAGAGGTTTGTAATGTCGGAATGTATATACAGCATGTACAGTAAAGCCGTGCTGTAATGCTGCCAAGAACTCACATTCTTCTGCCTGCCTTATCCCCACAGCATTCCAAAAGGACCTGTAGGGGGGAGCCCTACCATTACCACCACCACCATCCCAAGGTGCGCGTTCCCCCATTGCACATGTTCACTATGGCAAAAAAAAATCACAATCCTGTCTGTCTTTTAAACAGATCATGTGAACAAATTGGATAACTTTGAAGAATATAAGAGAATCAAAGAATATTTTGATAATATATATATTTATAGTAAAAGCTTTTTGACATACCTGTCCCATTAAATTCTGCAGCAAAGCTGGCAAAACTGAAAGACACCCCACCTGCAACATAGAAAATAAAATACACAAAATAATTACAGTATATTAATAAAAATATTCAAAAACAACATATACGAACCTCCATAATTCCATAAGTGTAAAACTTTATTTTAACAGGCAGTGGGGACCTTTTATTACTCCTATAGACGGCTTGAGCTGAGGTTAGGTATTTAATGTAATGTATTAAGATTTTTTGGCTAAATGAAAGTTGCAATGAAAATTTTGGCTAAAAATGTAGCTGAGCCCGAAAACATCCTGGCGCCGCTTAGTAAATGAAAACTGCTGGTCATGGCTCATTTCACCCAAAAATAGTGCAGATACATCATAATTAGTGTTGAGCGAATCAAATTATCTGAAGATTCAGCTACAGGAGGGGCTCTGGCATTGTGGGGGGCATTTTTAGAATTGCATAACCCCTTTAAAGACTAGTAAAAATGTATATACATATATTTAGATGAGATATAGAGGGTTTGTAAATTATATAGTATCCCCCAGTAGTATTGTGTGCGTGCGTGTGTATATATATATATATATATATATATATATATATATATATTACATTTTTTATGGTGTATATATATATATATATATATATATATATATATATATATATATATATATAGTACAGACCAAAAGTTTGGACACACCTTCTCATTCAAAGAGTTTTCTGTATTTTCATGACTATGAAAATTGTAGATTCAGACTGAAGGGAAAAAATATTAAATTAACACATGTGGAATTATATACTTAACAAAAAAGTGTGAAACAACGGAAAATATGTCTTATATTCTAGGTTCTTCAAAGTCGCCACCTTTTTCTACTGCTTTGCACACACTTGGCATTCTCTTGATGAGCTTCAAGAGGTAGTCACCTGAAATGGTATTCCAACAGTCTTGAAGGAGTTCCCAGAGATGCTTAGCACTTGTTGGCCCTTTTGCCTTCACTCTGCGGTCCAGCTCACCCCAAACCATCTTGATTGGGATCAGGTCTGGTGACTGTGGAGGCCAGGTCATCTGGCGTAGCACCCCATCACTCTCCTTCTTGGTCAAATAGCCCTTACAGCCTGGAGGTGTGTTTGGGATCATTGTCCTGTTGATAAATAAATGATGGTCCAACTAAACGCAAACCGGATGGAATAGCATGCCGCTGCAAGATGCTGTGGTAGCCATGCTGGTTCAGTATGCCTTCAATTTTGAATAAATCCCCAACAGTGTCACCAGCAAAGCACCCCCACACCATCACACCTCCTCCTCCATGCTTCACGGTGGGAACCAGGCATGTAGAGTCCATCAGTTCACCTTTTCTGCGTTGCACAAAGACACGGTGGTTGGAACCAAAGATCTCAAATTTGGACTCATCAGACTAAAGCAGATTTCCACTGGTCTAATGTCCATTCCTTGTGTTCTTTAGCCCAAACAAGTCTCTTCTGCTTGTTGCCTGTCCTTAGCAGTGGTTTCCTAGCAGCTATTTTACCATGAAGGCCTGCTGCACACAGTCTCCTCTTAACAGTTGTTGTAGAGATGTGTCTGCTGCTAGAACTCTGTGTGGCATTGACCTGGTCTCTAATCTGAGCTGCAGTTAACCTGTGATTTCTGAGGCTGGTGACTCGGATGAACTTATCCTCCGCAGAAGAGGTGACTCTTGGTCTTCCTTTCCTGGGGCGGTCCTCATGTGAGCCAGTTTCTTTGTAGCGCTTGATGGTTTTTGCGACTGCACTTGGGGACACTTTCAAAGTTTTCCCAATTTTTCGGACTGACTGACCTTCATTTCTTAAAGTAATGATGGCCACTCGTTTTTCTTTACATAGCTGCTTTTTTCTTGCCATAATACAAATTCTAACAGTCTATTCAGTAGGACTATCAGCTGTGTATCCACCTGACTTCTGCCCAACACAACTCATGGTCCCACCCCCATTTATAAGGCAAGAAATCCCACTTATTAAACCTGACAGGGCACACCTGTGAAGTGAAAACCATTTCAGGTGACTATCCCTTGAAGCTCATCAAGAGAATGCCAATAGTGTGCAAAGCAGTAATCAAAGCAAAAGGTGGCTACTTTGAAGAACCTAGAATATAAGACATATTTACAGTTGTTTCACACTTTGTTGTTAAGTATATAATTCCACATGTGTTAATTCATAGTTTTGATGCCTTCAGTGTGAATCTACAATTTTCATAGTCATGAAAATACAGAAACCTCTTTGAATGAAAAGGTGTGTCCAAACTTTTGGTCTGTACTGTATATATATACAGTATATATTTATATATACGTAAGTAAATATTAAAGCACATACACAAGGATATATACTATATATAAATTTAAATTTTGGTCTCTCAGTGGTCTCTTTGTTCTTTATGCATGGCCAAATGACTGGACTGGTCTGCACCAAAATTTCACACAGAGGTACATCGAGTTTCCGATGTAAATAAACACAGTTTTACACTAGGTTTCCATAACAACATTTTTCTTCACTGTTATAGGTTATTGTTAAAGGTGCAGGGTGCTGTGGAGATCACTGTTAAGGGGGCAGGGTGCTGTGGAGGTCATTGTTAAGGGGTGCTGTGGAGGTCAAAATTTAAAGGGGCAGGCTGCTGTGGGAGTGTCACTGTTGAGGGGGTGGGCTGCTGCGGGTCACTGTTGAGGTGGCCCACTGTGGAGGTCACTGTTAAGGGGGTGTCCAGCTGTGGAGGTCATTGTTAAGGGGATGAGCTGCTGTGGAGTTCACTGTTAAGGGGGTGGGGTGCTGTAGAAGTCACTGTTAAGGGGACGGGGTACTGTGGAGGTCACTGTTAAATGAGTGGGGAGCGGGCTGCTGTGGAGGTCACAGTTAAGATGGTAGGGCGGGGGAGATGTGAAGGTCAGTGTTATAGGGGACACTGTGGATATCTTTTAACCACACATAAACATTAAATAAAATAGACGAAATATACTTGTGCAAATCTGAGTCATTCTGCTAATCCAATCAGAGCCCCGAAGTTATGATTAAAGGACAAAGGTCTAGCCCCTCAGATGCTGCATTTACTATTGACAGCGGCATTTGAGGGGTTTAATGACCAGGATCAGAGTCGCCTCCTTTTCCGGTTACTGCCATGTATGGAGGGAGCTCAGCACATGAGCCTGCTCCATACTTCCCTTTTACTCCTATAATATACAGGTACGTCATATTGCGTTAAGGGGTTAAACTATTATTGGCCGGTTGATATGAAAATATATGTGTATGAGGGTCTTCAAATTCTCCTCCGATATGATAAGCAGAGAAGGATTGGGTGCATTGACTCTCAACGTCTGATCCTTTTGTTCTCCAGAGAGAAAAATGTCTGTCAAAGATGTCTGGCAGTGAATTTCTCCTCTTTTCCTATTGAAAACCCAGACACTCTCAATGAGCGTGTATATGTACAGGGTTGTCAGAAGATACAGCTGTAGGGCTAAAACGTGTTTGGCCGTAGGCACCTTTATGAGAACTTTATCTGGACATTTTTACAACATAATCCCCACACGTCTTTTCTAATTGTACTGCTGCAAATGACAAGCCCTGTGGCACCTGTTTGAATTCCAGAGTCAACATGGATGAGGTGGAATTTACCATGAGGGCATACTTTGAGCCAAATTTATCAATTGGAGCATCTTAAAACATAACAGTTTTGCCTAGAAATACTCATTCAGGTCCACCCCCCCCCCCCTTTGCTGGAGTGACTGATACTTTTTTACTTTTTAAACATTTATGGAAAGTAACAGTGATTAACATTTAATTAAACCAAATATCATAGATAACTATGTCCACTTCCTCATCTACTTTCCAAAATTAGAATCAGTGGTGTAAAAATGCAAAAATTCAAAAAGTCCTAATTTGAGACTTTTTAAAATCAGAATTCTGCAGTGCAGGGCTTCATAAATTATCTCCATGAGTTTCTCAGACCAAGTATTGACATTATACATCCTGGCTCCTAAAGAGGATGTCAAAGATTTTGATACTAATGAACTATCCTCAGGATAGGTCATCAATATCAGATTGATGGCACCCTCGCCGATCAGCTGAAGATGCCACAGCGCTATGGTGAGTACCACGGCCTCTTTCACATTTGTCGGTAACGTGGCCTAGGTGTAGCTCAGTCTCATTCGAGTGAATGGGGCTGAGCTGAAATACCAATTGGCGGGGTACTGGGAGTTGGACCCTCACCAATTTGATATTGATGACCTATCACAATTTCTGAAGACTCCTTTAACTTTTTACTTTGTTTGGACTTGCTTGACTTTCTCAGTCAGGACCATTCATTTAGGCCAGAGAGGGAAGGGGATGAGTGACTCAGAGTATCACACATTACACTGATCAATGCAGTGCTCTTCTGTTCCCATCTTTATCTAGGTCTATCAAAAGATGTAATTCTGTCATCCCAATTCTACTAATCTACTATTTTACTAGAATAGCATATTTGCCTTACAGAAGCAGTAAAGTAAAAAATAAATAGATTACCTACTGATATAAGAGATTTTTCTCTCTGTGTTAACTGCTAAAGGACAATATATTGTATTTTCAATAGCAATATTTTTATGAGTAATAATATGTATATTTGTGTGCGTTGTACTTTATGTATATACCATTTCAGGGACTACCTCATAAAGCTTATTAAGACAATGTCAAGAGTGTGCAAAGTTGTCATCATCGCAAAAGGAGGCTACTTTACTACTACTTTAGAATATAAAACATATTCTGATTTGTTGTTTACTACTTAATTCCACATCCTTTATGGTTTTCATGTCTATAAAACACAGGCATCTGTGTTGGTTCTATGTTCATAATTGCCCACATAGCTGAAAAAAATGAAGTTTTAATATATGCAAATGAGAATAAGCCTCTAGGAGAAAATGGGAGTTGCTGTTACACATAGAGGCTCAGCTCTCTCTGCAACTTCTGTACCCAGGGCCGCACGCCAATTAGGCGAGGTGAGGCGATTGCCTCAGGCGGCGTGGCCCTGGTGACAAGTGGTTGGCGGCAGGGCAGTAGGAGATGACTGCTTTCATTGTGGAAGCGCTCATCTTTATATTCATCTGTATTGACGTCCTCAGGAGAGCGATACATATGGATGCGCTGGGGGGAAGGAGACAGGCGTCTGCCTTCCCTGTTCCTCTGATAGGCTGCAGGCCTAGTGCCTGTAGCTTATCAGGGGCCAGTGCATGTGGGCTGGAGGGAAGGGGTTAGGTTGAGAATTTGGCATGGGGGGCAGTTTCAATTTTTACCTCAGGCAGCAGAAAGGCTAGGTGCACCTCTTGCCACAAAGCACTAACCGGGGGCCCAAGCTGAACTCTTGCACCTTTAGCTACGGCCCTGGGTAGGGGAGGTATTTTGTGCCACAATGTGGCATTTATTTGGCACTGTTGGGGAGGTATTTAATAATGCACAGTGGTTTCAAATGTTGCTGGGAGTTATTCTGAGTTTTATCATGGTTTGTGTTGCTGTTGGGGAAGGCATTGTATGTCCCTAACCACGTGATTAGGCATTTATATGTTTCACTTTATTTCCTTTTTAGTACTGATGCTTGATCAAAAGCTGTTGAAAAGCAATTGAAGAATTGAAGACTTTGGCTTAACACATCTAGTTTAGTTAACGCTTCTAGTTAAAGTGGACCTGTCCCCTCTCCTGACATGCATGTTTTAATAGTTTCATGCATTCCCCATTTGATAACAATTCTGGATCATCTATTCTTATGTCTCTATGTTGTACTATTCCTTTATTATTTCTACTAGAAGTTATAATTGAATTGCTAGCAGCCTTCAGTAAGGGTACAGAGGGGAGGTAACCAGTTGGGGGGGTGTACCTGCACAGTCTGACCATGGCAGCACTGATTGGCTAGAGTCAGTCTGTGCAGGTACCCACCCCCCAACTGGTTACCTCCCCTCTGTACCCTTACTGCAGACTGCTAGCAACTCATTCATACCTTCTAGTGCAAATAATAAAGGAATGGCACAACATAGAGACATAAGAATAGATGTTCCAGAATTGTTATTACATAAGTAATGCATGAAACTATTAAAACAGGCATGTCAGGAGTGGTGAAAGGCCCTCTTTAAGCATGTGTGTTAACTGTACTACATTTGTATGTTATTATGTCTGAATACTTGTTTTGCCTGGAAAAACTGCTTTGTCATTTCCATTAGGTATGATTGAACTCAGGGGTGTAGCTAAAGGCTCATGGGCTCTGCTGCAAAAGTTCAGCTTGGGCCCCCCTTCACTCAGTGCTTTGTGGCCAGGGGGCAGGGAAGCACATAACCTTTGTGCTGCCTGAGGCAAAAATTGAAACAGCAACCCCCATGCCAAATTCTTGACCTAAACCCATTCCGTCAACTAGAGGTGTAACTTGCACTATAATACTGGTGTCTTCTTATGCACCACAAGGGTCTTTGGGCCCCCTCAGGCTCCTGGGCCCAGTAGCGACTGCTACCTCTGCACCCCTTATAGCTTTGCCCCTGATTGAACTCCTAATGCAAGTCTATGAGAGATGGGAAATTGTAATTTTGTATCAGTTTGGGTTGTGTTTCTCCACTCCACTCTTTCCACTAGAAGGTTCTAGTTCAGCTAGAAACTTTATATAAGGAGAGAAGTCAGAGCCCCTAGTGTTCTACAGTTAGAGATCAGTGGATAGAATAAAAGACTCTGCCAGACTACTTGAGTGACCAGAAGAAGACGCTGAGATGGGGATACTCTCCCACAGGCCCTGGATCACCAGCCTTTGTCCAGGGTACCAGCCTTCTGAGAAAGAAGGACAGCTAGCTCAGGCCTTTCCACAGCATCAAACCCTTGTTCTGCCCAGGAGGACACTGGAGAAGCCAGCCTAGTGCCTTACCTGTTTTACACTTCAGTTCCTTCAGTAAAGAAGCACACTGGTTAACTGCAGACCCTGACTCTCTGGATTGGGGTGCACCACGCCTAACCACTCCTTCCGGAGAGTAGCCACACATGTTGACACCTTGACGGCGTAGAGTTGGGGCCACCCCAAACCTGGCCACTGCAGTTATGCCCACATCGTGTCCCATCACAGTAGTAATGCCCATACTGTGCTCCCAAGCAGTAGTAATGCCGCACTGTGTCCCATTTCAGTAGTTATGCCCACATTGTGCCCCCTTTCAGTAGTTATGCCCACATTGTGCCTCCATTTCAGTAGTTATGCCCACATTCTGCCCCCTTTTAGTAGTAATGCCCACATTGTGCCCCCTTTTAGTAGTAATGCCCACATTTAAAATAAAAACACTAAATATTCACTTGATCACATCCTGGGCTCCCCAGATGGCATGATGCAGCACACTCACATTGCGCTGCTGGGTTATGTAGTAGGAGCATGCAGGCCTGGGAATCAGCCTGTGCTCCTCCTACAGAGCCCAGCAGCATGATGTCTGTGTGACTGCATCGTGCCTGCTGGTAAGTGCCGGCAGTTGAACGGTGAAGCAGGGAGTGCACAGTTGAGAGTGGAGCATCCTTTAGACTTCCCAGGACTGCGGGATAGCTGCTAACAACCAGGACCATCCCCCTGGATCCGAGACGGTTGGGTGGTATGCATTTAGGGGGTCATTTATGACCAGATATATGCCACTTTTGTAGCTTATATCTGGTGCAGATTCTGTTGCACGCCATGGTGCAGCAGAATCTGTGACTTCTTCCACATTCACGCCAGGTCTAAAAATGTGTGGTCATGAAAGGGGGTGGGCCAGCAGACCCATCTCATTCAACTTTTTGTATGCCTGGTTTAGGCGTAGAAAATGGTCTAAATGTAAGACAGCAGGGAAGCTGTTTTACATTTAGAAGCGGCATTGGATCCACTGAAGTTATGTAGAGGCCGGCACCTCTACATAACTTCGGCGATCCACCACCAGCTATAGGGCTTGTTAAGACCGGCATCTAATGTGCTGATCTTAATAAATGTGCCCCTTACTCTTACTTTAATTTGCACTAGGTACAACTATACAAATGTTTATTTTGTTTTGTTTGTAATTATAACTTGGTTTCCAAATGTAGATCTCTAGACTGAAATGCTCTTTATATGTTTTGTCATTACCTGGAATTTCACTGTAAGGGAACATATTTGAAGTGCGGTTTCCTGCTGAAAAATTACCTGTTAAAAAAAAAAGAGACTCTAAAGATAGGTGTATTGATCACAATAGAGACTGATTGTGCAAGATGGAAAACTGCATGGGGAACAAATGAATGCTGCTACGCCCATTTTTGGGGGGATATTTATCAAACTGGTGTAAAGTAGAATTGGCTTAGTTGCCCATAGCAACCAGATTCTACCTTTCATATTCCAAGATGGAATCTGATTGGTTGCTATGGGCGCCATTCATCTCTCACACAGCAGCACACGCCGGTCACCCTGGCGTCACATGGCGGGGCAGCACACAGGTATTATGACCATTTCCCACTGAAATTGTGGATCATCTAATCTGGTGGGCTTCCTTATATGTTTTGCTGGGCATGCACATTTGCTGTATATCGCCAACTGCCATTATCTATTGACATACAGTCATTGTTTATATTGTGCTATGTGTTGCATTTTACCTCTACAGGTCATATTAATATTGCCTGTATAGTCCAGCTGTTCAAAGAAGCTCAGATTAAGCATTATTTCTGTCATATACTTACCAGCCTTTTTGATACACCCGCCAAATATATCCTTTTGACATCTCTCTTGCAGTACTATTTTAGTTATTTGCAATTGGACATGATTTATCTATGTTGTGACCATATGGACTTACACTATACAGTAATTTACTGTTGTTTATTACTTACATATTGTTGATACTTCAAACAAAAGGGATTTATATTTGACTGCATTCACCAGCAACAGATATGTGACTGTAATTATTTTGTGACACCGTGTGAGTATTTTGTGAACGACTAGAAGACCTGCTGTTTGTCAGGTCCTTTTTTGTTGTTTGGCAGTGTATTGTCACTGTTGATTGTCTAGTCTCAATATTGGTTTTCTGGTTCTCTTAGTCCCCTGATGATCCCCATTAGAGAGGTGAAAGACGTTGGGACTTTGGTTTTATGTAGGAACCGTTTATCCATCGTGGTTCTGGATATCCAATTTGTTAATTGTTGTACTATTTTGACCACTTCTGAACAACATTAGACTTTTATTGTTTTCTGTAACTTATTTTCACTAACTGGTGTGGTGTTTACTCGATAGGAAGATATCGGTGGTGGTCTTTCCTGTACCAGGGCCTCATTAGGGATTCTAGGAGGTTCCTGGTACGGGATCGCCCCTGTCGGGGCAGCTATTCTGTCTTAGGCAGGGTCCAATTAGGGAGAGCACTACTATATCAGATGCTTCCCTCTCCTCTCTGGAGACGAGCAATCCTTTCTCTATTGCACCAGAAACTATCTTTAATTGTTTCTGTTTTTGTATTGTTTTGTACAGTGCCAGTTCTTTTTTAATATAATATAGGCAAAGTTTTTAGAATGGTATTTTCTGTGATTGGTTGCTATGAGCAACTAAGCCACTTCTACTTTACACCAGTTTGAGAAAATATCCTTGTTTGTTTATACCTAACATGTGCACTCCTACTTTTAAAGGGGTTTTCCGAGTTATATATATTGATGACCTATCCTCAGGATAGGTCATCAATATCAGATCGGCGGGGGTCCGACACCCGGCACCCCCACCGATCAGCTGTTTGAAGAAGAGGCGCACGCCGTATCAGCGCTGCCTCCTCTTCACTGTTTACATGCTGGCCGTAACGTGGGTAGTGGTGAGTAGGTGTAATTACACCTAACTGCCCCATTCATTTCTATGGGAAGAATCGCTTCCATAGACTTGTATGGAAGCGATTCTTCCCATAGAAATGAATGAGGCGGTGGGATGTAATTACACCTACTCACCACTACCCTGATACGGCCAGCATGTAAACAGTGAAGAGGAGGTAGTGCTGAAAAGGCGCGCGCCTCCTCTTCAAACAGCTGATCGGCGGGGGTGCCCGGTGTCGGACCCCCGCCGATCTGATATTGATGACCTATCCTGAGGATAGGTCATCAATATATATAACTCGGAAAACCCCTTTAACCCTTTCACGACCGGAGGTTTTTTCGGTTTTGCATTTTCGTTTTTTGCTCCTTGCCTTCATACAGCCATAACTTTTTTATTTTTCTGTTCACATAGCTGTATGAGGGCTTGTTTTTTGCGGGACAAGTTGTACTTTCAAACGCCACCATTTATTGCATATGGTGTAGTGGGAAGCGGGAAAAAAATTCCAAATCGGGTGAAATTGCAAAAAAACCACTATTCCACTACAGTTTTCCGGGTTTTTTTATTTACGGCGTTCGCTGTTCATTAAAACTGACCAGTTACTTTCATTCTACAGGTCAGTACGAATCCAGCGGTACCTAACATGTATAGTTTTTCTTGTGTTTTGATAGTGATAAAAAAATTATAAAGTTGGTTTTTGTTTTTTTGTTTTTTTTTGGTTGTCATATCTTGACCCCTATAACTTTTTGGCATTTATGTGTACGGAGCTGTATGGGGGCTCATTTTTTGCGGGGTGATCTGAAGTTTTTATTGATACCATTCTGGGGTGTGTATGACTTTTTGATCGCTTTTTATTTAATTTTTTTTAGAAAAAAAAAAGCGACAAAAAACAGCGAATCGCCATTTTGGCGCTTTTTTCCGCCACACAATTCACTGTGTTGGAATTTTTTTTTATTTTAAAAGTACGGGCGTTTTCAGTCACGGTGATACCCATGATGTCTATATTTATTTTTATTTAGTTATTTATTTTTTAATTATACGGAAAGGGGGGTGATTTAAACTTTTATTTTTTTTTTTATTTTTTATATATTTTTTTACAATTTTTTTTAATTTTTTTTATTATTTGAAAACTCAAATATGAGCTAATATATTGTACTTTTTATTTTTTCACTATGAGCAATCTCTGATTTTTAATCTTGAATTAAAACTCATGATTGCTCATTTCTTATCCTGGCCTGCCATCTAGTGGCCAGAATAAGAATTGCACTTTGAAAGCTGTTATCCTCACCAGCTTAGAAACAGCAGAGACTTGCCGGCCATGACGCCCGCCGCACGGGCGAGCGGGCGTCATGTCCCCGTACCGCCCGAGCGCCGTACATGTACGGCGCCGGTCAGGAAGGGGTTAAGTCATCACCAAAGTTCAGCTCAAAATAAAATTATCTTCTGCTAAACCTTAGGCGGTATGTTCTATTAGGAATCCTTTTCATGTCACAACTTGGTCCCACTGAAGGATCCTCTGGTACTTTGGTGGGCTAGTCTGACCCCGATCCCGTGTTTATATGGGGAGATATGCTGCTGACCAGAGAACATTTTTAGACCTGCATAAAAGTTCTGATCAGCCAACGAACAAGCTCAGTTTACATTTATTGAGTAAAGATGGGCCAAAATAGAGAGAAATTGACCATTGTGGATCCTGAACATCTCTACAATGATCAGACTTCAGAATCCTGGTGCACAGAGCGTTTGTCTTTTCATTAAAATAAACTGATTCCATATAAATGAAATCAATACCTTGATCATAGTTCATTCTGTTGTTGAAGAAAATACTGATATTCACAATGGATGTAACGCCTAAAAAAACAAATAAATAAATTAATATGACATACATCTGAGAAAGTATAATACCTAAATGGCATGAACAGTCATTGCACTTGTGATTAAAGGGCATCTGTACCTATGACACTGGCTGACCTGTTACATGTGCACTTGGCAGCTGAAGACATCTGTGTTGGCCCCATGTTCATATGTGCCCACATTGCTGAGAAAAATGAAGTTTTAATATAAGCAAATGAGCCTCTAGGAGCGATGTGGGCTTTGCCATTACATCTAGAGGCTCTGCTCTCTCTGCACTTTGATTGACAGGTCAGACGTGATGATTTTTTCACTGCCTGGCCCTGTCAATCAGTGCAGAGGACGCGGCAGTTGCAGAGAGAGCAGAGGCTCTAGATGTAATGGCAACGCCCCCATTGCACCTAGAAGCTCTTTTGCATATATTAAAACATCAGATGTCTTTTAATACATTTTTCTTATTAGATGGTAGTCTATCCATCAGAAAAATTCAAATCTATTCCAGCTAAGAGCTCCAGGGGAATCTCCAGCCCAGCATACGTGTAAATCTGGCAAACTCATGTAGGGATGTTCTTCACCACTCTGATGCTGTTCACTCTAACTAGATAGCGTAAGCATGGGAAAGAAAGCTCACACTGGAGAAATAACTGCAGGTACCCGCTACCTTGGCAAACCACTGCCTCAATAGAAGATTGGGTGCCTGAATTAGCGGCCCTGATGTCTCAAGAATGGGGACACTAAAAACATGTAGGCAGATAGTTTTAAAAATTTAGAGTGATGACAGGTCCTTTCTAACCTAAGAAAATGACCTATTGTTTAAATGACATTTTATGTTAAAAATATTTTTTTAAGAATTTTTGGTAAGGTTTTTTTTTTTTATTTAAAGGGTTTCTGTCACCAGTTTTTTCGGTATGAATCATTTGAGATGTGCTAATGTCACCTGATTACACTTATATATCTGTTTTATTTACTGGTGCCCCCATTTTTATATAAAATAAACTTTTATTTTATGCTAATAAGGCTCCTAGGTGCAAGGGGCGTCACCCCTGCTCCTAGAGGCTCTGTTGATTGACAGGCCCAGGCAGAGAAGAAACACTCCATTCACCATAGCTTGCAAGGACCTTCAATGATGTCATGACCATGTGATCAGTCACGTGGTTAGGATCACACAAACAGCCTGTCTCCTCCTAAACAATGTGACTGATCACATGGTCATGACATCATTGAAGGTCCTTGTAAGCTATGGTGAATGAAGTGTTTCTTCTCTGCCTGGTTGTCACGAGTGGGCTTGCGCCTGGAATCAGACGCTCTGCGCGGCTTTCTAAGTGACATGTTTGACAGGCTTCCCTGTGGTTTGGGTGCTGTTCTCCACACCCCTTCCCCTCAGCTGTTGCCGCTTGGCAATTAGCTTTCTGCTATTTACCTCTTCCTCTCCCAGTATCCCTTGCGGGTTATATCTTCTACATCCCTGATTGAGAGTGGTGTGGATCTCGGCTGAGATCCAGTTGCTGAGTTCTACTTAAAGTTAAGTGTTTTCCCTTCCTTTGGTTATTCCCGTTTTGAGTCTCTTGTTCCTCCTTATGCTTGGAGGAACGGGTTGCTCTCTTGTGTCACTAGACTGCAGGGTGATCTAGGGTATATCAAGATTAGGTTCCTGCGTATGGGCTTTCCTACCACCCGGGTTAGCTCATACTGGTAGCCAGCTAGGGCCTAGTCTTAGGGTCCCCTGCAGGAGGTGACCAGTTCCCTGGTTTTGTCTGTTCCCATCCTTCTTACGCTCGGTGTGGCCTTTCCCCCCACACCAGAGCGTGACATTATAACCCGCCAACAAACAAAAATTTATGTCATTTTTGTGCTGACATGGATGCTATTGCTGCACTGGCTGAACGGCTGCAGGGACTCTGCTTGGAGGTGGCGGACATCCGCAACCAGATTCAGAGACCACCGGCTGGTGGTTCTGGGGGTGCTGAGTGTCAGGCCTGTTTGGAGCCTAAGGTCCCCCTCCCGGATAGATTTTCTGGGGGCATATAATCTGGTCAGGATCAAGGAAGGGGATGAATGGAAGACGGCCTTTAACACTCCAGAGGGCCACTTTGAGAACCTGGTCATGCCTTTTGGGTTGACCAATGCTCCTGCTGTCTTCCAGCATTTTGTTAATGACATTTTTCATCATCTTGTGGGGAGGTTTGTAGTCGTGTATTTGGATGACATACTAATCTATTCTACAGATATTGTGACACATCAGGATCACGTGAGGCAGGTGTTACAGATCTTAAGAGATAATAAGTTGTATGCAAAATTAGAGAAATGTGCTTTTGCGGTACATGAGGTGCAATTCTTAGGATACCTGCTTTCATCTTCAGGTTTTCGTATGGATCCAGAGAAAGTCGGTGCTGTTCTGAACTGGGACCGACCTGAAAATCTGAAGGCTCTTATGCGATTTTTGGGGTTCACCAACTATTACCGAAAATTTATTAAGTACTATTCGACTATAGTTAAACCCTTAACTGACATGACTAAGAAGGGGACGGATGTCTCAGTGTGGTCTGAGGCAGCATTGCAAGCCTTCTCTGCTGTAAAGGAGTGCTTTTCCTCTGCCCCTATATTGGTGCAGCCAGATGTGTCACAACCTTTCATTGTGGAGGTTGACGCATCCGATGTGGGGGTAGGAGCTGTGTTATCACAGGGCCCGTCACCTGGTAAATGGCGCCCATGTGCTTTTTTTTCGAAAAAACTCTCTGCGGCGGAGAGAAATTATGATGTGGGTAACAGAGAGTTACTGGCCATTAAGTTGGCTTTTGAGAATGGCGTCATTGGTTGGAAGGGGCGATTCATCCAATCACGGTATTCACTGATCACAAAAATCTGGCTTACCTGGAGTCGGCTAGACGACTTAATCCGAGGCAGGCCAGATGGTCTTTGTTCTTCACCAGATTCAATTTCATTGTCACATACCGTCCTGGGGTTAAGAATGTGAAGGCGGATGCCTTGTCACGTAGTTTTCCCGGAGGTGGTGATTTTGAAGATCCTAGCCCTATACTGTCTGAAGGAGTGGTGATATCCGCTCTTTACCCTGATCTTGAGGCTAAAGTGCTTGAGGCCCAGGGAGAGGCGCCGGAGTCTTGCCCTTCCGGGAAGTTGTTTGTTCCTTCTGATTTGCGTTATAAGGTGTTTGAGGAGCATCATTCTTCGGTGCTTGCGGGACACCCTGGGAGTAAATCCACTGTCGACCTCATCTCTCGTAGATTCTGGTGGCCAGGTCTGCGTAAGTGTGTTGAGGAATATGTGTCAGCCTGTAGTGTCTGCGCACGCTCTAAGGTGACACATACTCGTCCCTCTGGACCCCTACTTCCATTACCCATCCCGTCCAGACCATGGACTCACCTATCCATGGACTTCATCACTGATCTGCCTGAGTCGTCTGGTAAGACAGTTATTCTGGTGGTTGTAGATCGTTTTAGTAAAATGGCGCACTTTATTGCATTACCCGGACTCCCCAATGCTAAAACTCTTGCACAAGTGTTTGTTGACAACATTGTGAAACTTCATGGCATTCCCACTGACGTGGTCTCTGATCGTGGGACTCAGTTTGTGTCCAGATTCTGGAGGGCGTTCTGTACCCGGCTCGGGGTACAACTGTCTTTCTCCTCTGCCTTTCATCCCCAGACGAATGGACAGACTGAGCGTACCAATCAGAATCTGGAGACTTATTTGAGATGCTTTGTCTCTGAGAACCAGGAAGAGTGGTCCTCGTTTTTGTCTCTGGCTGAGTTTGCCATAAATAATCGCAGACAGGACTCCACTGGTAAGTCACCATTTTTTGGTGCATATGGCTTTCACCCGCAGTTTGGCACATTTTCTGGTTCTGATACTTCTGGTATTCCTGAGGAAGAACGTTTTTCGTCATCATTGTCTTCCATATGGCGAAAAATTCAAATAACTTGATAAATATGGGTAACAAGTACAAACGTGTGGCTGACAGGAGACGCATGAATGGTCCGGACCTAAATGTGGGTGATTCTGTGTGGCTGTCTACTAGGAACATTAAGTTGAAAGTTCCTTCTTGGAAGCTGGGTCCAAGATTTATTGGCCCATATAAAATCACGGCCATTATTAATCCTGTAGCATTTCGTCTTGAACTTCCTCAGGCCCTGAAAATACATAATGTGTTTCACAGATCTTTGTTGAAGAGGTATGTTGAACCTCTGGAGCCATCTCCCTTGCCACCCGTGCCTGTCTTGGTGGATGGTAATTTGGAATTTCAGATTGTCAAGATCATTGATTCTCGAGTTCTTCGTGGTACCCTTCAATATCTGGTTTCATTGGAAGGGTTATGGTCCTGAGGAGAGGTCATGGGTACCGGCATCTGACGTGAATGCCGGTCGTTTGATAAAAAGCCCTTTCACAGGTGTCACCCTGATAAAGTTGGTCCTGGGTGCCCGGTGGTCACCCGTAAAAGGGGGGGGTAATGTCACGAGTGGGCTTGCGCCTGGAATCAGACGCTCTGCGCGGCTTTCTAAGTGACATGTTTGACAGGCTTCCCTGTGGTTTGGGTGCTGTTCTCCACACCCCTTCCCCTCAGCTGTTGCCGCTTGGCAATTAGCTTTCTGCTATTTACCTCTTCCTCTCCCAGTATCCCTTGCGGGTTATATCTTCTACATCCCTGATTGAGAGTGGTGTGGATCTCGGCTGAGATCCAGTTGCTGAGTTCTACTTAAAGTTAAGTGTTTTCCCTTCCTTTGGTTATTCCCGTTTTGAGTCTCTTGTTCCTCCTTATGCTTGGAGGAACGGGTTGCTCTCTTGTGTCACTAGACTGCAGGGTGATCTAGGGTATATCAAGATTAGGTTCCTGCGTATGGGCTTTCCTACCACCCGGGTTAGCTCATACTGGTAGCCAGCTAGGGCCTAGT
>ONZH01005138.1:0-120202 GCA_900303285.1 Rhinella marina | reverse complement strand
ATTACATGCAATTACATAAGCATTCAGATCCAGGTGGTGGTTTGAAAAACGTAGAATATTTTTTATGGCACAACCCCTTTTAACAGATCCATATTTTTATGTTTTTCTGTTTTTTTTTAATCGATTTCTGGAAAAGTCCTCCTCCCCCCATCAATAGGATCATAGTTGCTCTCTGATTGTCACATTTGTCCGTTTTTCCAGTAAAAGAGTGAGATGATCCCTTGCCCATCTAATCTCCCCTCTGCGCTGAATTAGGCCGTTTTATTAACCCCCTCGACCCAGACATTTATCAACATCTGGATCACAGTGTCCACACTGGATCTGTAATACATGCGGAGTACTTCTTTAGTTTATCAATTTACTCGCAACCGAGCATACATCACCATGCAAGGGATTTTGTGCGAAATCTTCAAGCAAGAAAATATAGGCCCATCGCAAGCAAATAGATAAGGTAAGTATGATTTTTTTTTGTTTTGGACAACATTTTAGGGAAAATCGATTTGTTATCACGAAGCACAAGGAAATTCGGCTTTTCCCTGAAATGTTGTTCAAAACAACCAACTCTGTGGCCATAATAGAGGTCACCCAGCTTTCCCAAAAAACTAAACATAGCTGAATTAAAGGATTTTACATATAAAAAAAGACAATAATTCACATTTTCTTGTGAAATGGCCTTCTATACAATGCATTACACATCTCTGGAAGTGTTTCATCCCTTCTTCCACACTCCACCACCAGATGGCGCCCGAACACACTCCTCACGAGCGGCTCTCTGTATACACCGCCGCCGGGTATAAGAAAGTGGTGGCTTCGAAGACTTTACAGGAAGTGTCAGAGAACTTACTACACACTATGGCTGTCCGTGAGTGCTCCTTGCTGCTGCTTCTGGTGGCTGCCGTGTCTCTGGGCGACGGTGAGAAATAATACATACTATAATATTGAGAAGGGGGCCAGGGACTGCACCTCCGGTCTGGGGCCCCTTCCACCTGTCATTACCCCCTGCTGACTGCCCTGTAATAATACTGGTCTGTGATTATTATAATGCAGATTATTATTACATAACCATGATGATGATAATGGGTTATGCAATAAATGATAATATATGACCTAACTATGGAATATTTTTGCCAATTCTGGGTGAGGGGCATTAGTAGAGCGCCTGTACAAAGATGGCCACGCTCTTCAGGACCCCAGGTGCCCCTTCTATATGGTCTGATTTGTGATAGTCTCCATTGGGACGCGGGTCTGAGATTCAACTTTGCAAGGCAGGTGAGCGCATGTTGGACCGCTGCTTCTCGCAGACTCCTCATCCTTGGCGGACAGGGATCCCCCATACTGGTGATGGAATCTCGTAGACTCCTCCTTCGCGGACAGGGATCCTCCCATTCTGGTGATGGGATCTCGCAGACTCCTCCTTGGCGGACAGGGATCCCCCATACTGGTGATGGAATCTCGCAGACTCCTCCTCCTTGGCGGACAGGGATCCCCGTACTGGTGATGGAATCTCGCAGACTCCTCCTCCTTGGTGGACAGGGATCCCCCATACTGGTGATGGAATCTCGCAGACTCCTCGTCCTTGGAGAACAGGGATCCCCCATTCTGGTGACGGGAAGTGGAGCCAGTTTATATATTATAATTCACAGACGTTTCTGGCTGATATGAACCTTTAAAGGGGAGGCGCTATGGCAGGCCTCTTTAAATTGGGGCATCTATTACAGCAGGGATCAGCAACCTCCGGCACTCAAGCTATTCTGAAACTACAACTCCCAGAATCCTCCTTTCAATTCTGTGGGAGTTACAAGAACAGATGAGTAAAGGTGCACGCTGGGAGTTGTAGTTTCACAGCCGTAGGAGTGCCGAAGGTTGTTGATCCTTCTACTACAGCCTTAAATGGGTTGGCCAATTTCCCATGACATTTCTCGAAAGGTCATGAACAGTCATGTACTCTGCATACCAGCAGACGTGACTACTGCGTGGGTGCTGAATGGCAAGTGGACGCGTTGGACGTCTGCACAGATTCAGGGGATTCTGCTGTCTGTATCAGTGCATGCACCGGACGCATGCACTCGCCACTCAGCACCTGCACAGTAGTAATGGCAGTCTGCGGACATATAGACAAGTCACATGGATGTCCCCTGTATCAGCAGTGTGTGTTTACTGATACCGGGGGCCGCCATTGTGACGGTTGGAGGCAGGGGCGGATTGGCCATAGACCTTACAGGGAATTTTCCCGGTATTTTGTGCTGTTGGCGGCAGTATTCTGTGATGGACTGTGGTATTTGGCTCTGTTGGGCTGGTATAATGTGCCATAGTATGGTATTGTTGCCCTACCTACTTGTATTGACCCTACCTTCCATCAATTTGGACCCGACTACAAAATGGGGCACTTTTAGTATTTTTTACAGGGCCACTTTAAGTTCCCAGTCCGCCCCTGGTTGGGGGCTTGTATGGAGCATATATGGCTATATATGGCACTCTGAGAAACATCATTGTAAATTGGCCGACCTTATTAAAACCTTCCCCCCAAGCCACCAATTGTCCTAAAATAATACAAAAAGGTATGGTTACCCCATTTCATTCCTGCCACTTCCGATGGCTGCCGTGGTGACGTTCATGTGCGGCGCATCATGGCTGCAGGGAAGTAAGCAAATTACTGTCAGAAACTGCTGGAGCGGCGTGGAATTTAAAGGTATGTAATAACCACACCACAACCGCTACGTGTGAATATACCCTTACATGAAATAACGCTCATCAGCCTGCAAAATCAGGTAGTGGCAGCACACAGGAAGTTCAATGCAGGAAGGTAAATCGGATGGGAACCGTCGGCTCTGCTTCCTCCTGCTACAGCAGGGTGACCTAGATTACTAGAAGAAGCTTCTTCCATTATTTTTTTTCTTTTTTTCTCAATGTAGCCATATAAGGGCTTGTTTTTTTTTTTACAAGCTAAATTGTATTTTTTTTTTAACTTTTTGATCACTAAATGATTAAAGTGTATTTAGCGGTTTTCTTCTGTCCGATTCTTGGCATATTAGGCTACTTTCACAGTTGCGGTAGCCTTTTCCAGCATATCCATTCTACTATTAGTCCACCGTGCCGCCGGAAGACCTCCATTATAGTGAATGGGGGCCGGCCGCAGCTCGGCAAACATGCCGAAAGGAGGCCAGACAAAAACTACAGCATGCTGCAATGTTATTCCGGCCACCTCTTGGCAGGTTTGCCGTGCTGCGGCCGGACCTCCGGCCCACCCCCATTATAGCGAATGGAGCCGGAGTGGACTTCCGCGGGCACGTTGGACTTGCGGTACCGCAAGTGTGAAAGTAGCCTGAGCCGGGTTGTGGTTGATGGGGCTGGATGGAGACTTCCAAGCTTCTGGCAATGCCGGAATGCATAAAGATCTGGCAGAAATACATAGTGCTAGTGTGAAACTAGCCTATCCCATAAATCAACAACTTCAGACAGCACTCCAATTTTTGCAGTCTAACAGCTTTATTTTTCCAGCCGTGAATACTGATCAGTAATACAGCAGTGTTTCGGGCCTACAGTTTGTACGATGTGTGCGGTGCACTCTATGGATGACGGCTGACGCTTTATTCCAAGAGCGGCCTGTGCCATACGGTCGTGGCAGGCCTAAGTGCCTTCGTTATGCTCCTAGCTGCTGCGGCTATGCATCTGCACCCTTTTTGTCCCATTTGTGGGAGGTGATGGTGACAAAAGGGAGCCCTCTCTGTCTTGATGCCGCAGTCGCTATTGACAGTGGCATCTAGGAGCTTAAGCGGCTGGGATCTGAGTTATTGAATCGGGTGGTGATCCAGAGCAGGATACTAGCGTGGCCTGTGTGGGGTCTTTTCAGCCCCGGCCACCTGCACCAGGGATTAATGGTGCGGGCAGCAGGGACTGAACAGATTCTGCGGAGGGTACACTGATACACTGCTCCGGATCAAAAGAAGTCTCATATGTAGAAATATGCAAGGATAAAAATTGCTTATGTAGTTGTCCATGATGCCTGCACAAGCTTTATTGTGACCTGTATTATCATAGTGCATATGAGCAATTCAACTTAATAAATACCTAACCTTAACCTAATTAAAATAAAATAAAGACACTACACCTTGATGTGGTAAAATAATGGCTGCGGTCCTTTATTAAGGGTTAAAATTACAAACCATTAAAATTCATAACCACTTTAATAAATAAGCTTAATAAATACCCAGCAAAATTCAGATCTTCATAACTGTCCCCCAGCAAAGCTGGGTGACTAACCCCCCTCTAATAATGAACTGCGACTTTTAACTAGGGAGGGTGGACGGGGCGACGTCTTCTTCTTTCAGGGCCGATCCACAGAAAAGCTCTAGACCTGCAGACACGGAGAATATATACACAAAATTCCCGCCACTAAAGGTTGGAGAGCCAATCACTGACAGGCAGAAAATAGGTACCCAGCAACAGGTAAGTAACCATTAACCAATCAGGGCTCTTCACTAAAATCACCTCAGGTTCACTGTAGAGAAAAAATGTGTTAAGGAAAAAAGGCGGGAAAAAAAAGGGAGAGGGGAAGAAAATAGCACAACACATATTAAACACTACAATCCCCATTATGCTCAATGTCACCATGGTGGTGACTTCAGCATTCGCCTACGTGCCCAGTCTCAGTCTCATCACTGCCCGGCGCCATAGGGGCTCACAGTTTATTTTCGCCATCTCATAACTGCACAGGAAACCAAATAACCTACAAATGTCTTCAGACGAGTGTGAGGAAACCAAGAACCAGGACGTGACTGTAAGCTGACCACATAGGTTTCAGTTTTAGTCAGCAGATCTAGAGACATGGAAGACTGATGGCAGAAGAAAACCACCTGGTCCATCTAGTCTGTCCTTATAGTATTTATCTTATCTTCGGATAAGCATGTGTTTGTCCCAGGCAGGTATAAATTCACTGACTGTAGATTTCCCAACCACATCTGCTGGAAGTTTGTTCCAAGCTTCAGCCACTCTTTTAGTAAAATAATATTTCTTGGCATTGCTCCTGATCTTCACCCCAGCTAGTTTAAGATTGTGCCCCTTGGGCAACGAACCCAGTTCTATATGCCCCATTGTCTGGTGCAGGTACCAACTCTGGAGAGTGGTGCAGGGCGCACTGTGCATGTGTAGTCGCCCTTCATTCATTCCTATGGGGCCGCCGAAAATAGCCAAGCGCTGGCTTGGCTATTTAAATCGGCTCCATAGAAAAGAATGGGAGCGGTGGCCGCACAAGTGCGGTGCGCTGCCATTCACTTGTATGGGGAGAGCGCTTGGCGGTGGCCGGACCCCTGGAAACTCATGGTCCTCCAGCCACCACTCTCCCCGCTCCATTCTCGGAGCAGGTGCGGGGCCCAGCTACTGGGATTGCCATAGACATGGAATCCCCCAGAAATCTAATGTCTATGACCACTGCCAAACAAGTCAAGGATACCTGACATTGGTTTGATTTTTACAAATCAGATCTTGTCTACCTAATTGATCAGCGGTGCCAGGAGCGACTGACCACCTGTTTTCTTTCCTCCTTGAAATAACTACTGCTGTCAGCCATTTGATGTGCCATGAACCATATTTCTGTGAATACAGGCTTGTCACATACTTAGCACATGGCAGTGGTCTTGCGCTCACCTTTCATTCCGGTGCAAACTGAGACTAAATTGCACCCAACACAATCCACGCACCCCAGATACGTACTGATACCACCTACTGTGGTAGATACCCCAGCACACGCAGTCAAACGGCAAGACACACTTTACAAGGCAATGCATCCGTAGAGCATATTCCAGGACTAACATCGAAGTAAACACTTTAATACGAAAGGGTTCAGTGCTAACGAAAAAAAGATAAAAATAAAAAGACATTAGACAAGCAAAACGGTTACAAAATACCAGAAAAACCTAATTTACGGGTTATAGACTTTTTGATCCCTTGGATGCAGGAAGAAATTAAAGGAAATCTGTCACCAGCGACCTTATCTATCAAACTATCTGCAGAGACACATAGCTGTGGTTCACCTGATTAAAACGCTGGTTTTGTTTTGTTGATCTGAGGCTTCGTTCCTGAGTTATCATACTTTTTCTTACTACGCAAGTTAGGCCTTTGCTGCAATGAAGTCAATCAAAGCAGTGAGGAAGGTGCTAGCCACAGAAATGAGTGGGGATTGGGTTCAATCAGAGCACCCTCATTGCACCAAAGGCCTAATTTGCATATTAAGAAATAGTATCATAACTCGGGAACGTCGCCTCGGATCAACAAAAGAAAAACAGCTTTTATGCCCTTCAGGACCAATTTTCTGCTTTTAATTTTTTTAAATTTTATTTTGCCAGTCACTTTTTTATTTTTCCATTCACATAGCTGTACTGGTTCCACAATGTCCTGGACATACTGAAGGCTGGTCAATGTTTCCTCCATGAGTACCAGTCTGGAATGGCCATAGTAATTAAGGTCGTTCCACACAATGACACCTGGTGTTGGTCCTGTGTGTCTCCGGACTATACATGATGGCAGTAGGCGCTCACCAGACCTCCTGCAAACTCTAAAAGGCCATCATGGCAAACTATAGTGTTCAGTGATGAAAGCAGGTTCTGCCTAGATGCTAATGATGGCGTGATAAACATCTTCCCTGCTGCAGACCCCAAAATAAAGCGGGGCACCACCTTAATTATGTGATCATTGACCAAGCACCACCAGCAGTTTATACTTCAATCAATCTCTGCTCAGTCGCATTAAAGGGGTTCTCTGGGCTTTTTAGGAAATCTGGCCTTTCTTCTGTCCTGTAGAAGACAGAGAGTTTAACCCCTCCCTCGCGCCGCTGATGCCCTTGTGTCATCTGCACTCACATAGGCTGTAGTCTTTTTCATTTGGGGCCCGACCTGATGTATGCACTCCTCTTCCTGTTCAGCCACAAAATAGCAATTGCAGCTTGCATTCTTCCACAGGACAGAAGAAAGGCCGAATTTACTAAAAATCTCAACAACCCCTTTAAGTTTTCCAGGTGTTCTTTTTTCATTTTCTTCTACGGTATGGGGTTCTTTAAGATTGTCAGGGAGCTGTGTAAAAAAACAAAACTTAGATTTAAAGTTGTTTTTCCGGATTTAGATCCTCAGGATAGGTCATGAATATCAGTTTGATGGGGCTCTGATCCCTGGCGTGTCTCAATCAGCTCTGTAGAGCAGCTGCCACCACAGAACACCATCTAGTGGATGGAGCCAGAAGCATTAGGCTCCGTCCCCTGTGTCGTGGCCACGCCGGTTACTGCGGCTCAGCTTCCATTTAAGTAAATTTATTGTAATAAGGCCAAGTTGATCCCAAACTGCATTTTGCAGTCAACAAAATAAAAACATAAAGCAAAATACCTACTAGTGCAGATGCAGACTAATACCGTCATACTGTGACCAGATATCAACCCCATGCTATGTCTGAATAATACCGCCATGCATGACTGATTAATGCTGGTCAGTGTCTTGACAGATGTTTTCATTATTGTGAGAATGTGTCTGGTATGTTTAGAGGCGACTATAATGATGGAAAGATTAATGAGCAGTTTCTTATGTATTCTAATGCTGTCATGTTCTTTAAACAGCTGCCCCTCTAGATCCACCTGATGGAGAGTCTGTGAAGAATGGGAACTTGGACAAGTCAAGAGGGACAGACCAAAGTATCTCCTTGAAAGATCAAAATGTGGGCCATTCAAACAATCTTGATGCCAAGGGAAAGTTGAAGACTCCCCTCCCAGGCGATTCCCAACCAAAGAGCCAGTCTGAAGCAGAAAAGTCCCAAGCAGACGAGGAGGCATATCCTAGAGCATGGAACACCCAAGAGGAAGTACAGCCTGGAGGGTGGAAGAACCAAGAGGATGCACTGCCTAGACCATGGAACACCCAAGAGGAGGCACAGCCTGGAGAATGGAAGATCCAAGAGGAGACAGTGCCTGAAGCAGAGCAGATCCAAGAGGAGTTATATCCTAGATCATGGAAGACCCAAGAGGAGGCACAGCCTGGAGCATGGAAGACCGAAGGGGAGGCAATGCCTGAAGCGGGGAAGATCCAAGAGGAGGCATATCCTACAGCATGGAACACCCAAGAGGAGGCACAGCCTGGATGGTGGAAGAACCTAGAGGAGGCACTGCCTAGACCATGGAATACACTAGAGGAAGCACAGCCTGGAGCACGGAAGACCAAAGAGGAGGCAGTGCCTGAAGTGGGGAAGATCCAAGCGGAGGCATATGTTAGAGCATGGAAGACCCAAGAAGAGGCACAGCCTGGAGCATGGAAGACCGAAGGGGAGGCAATGCATGAAGCGGGGAAGATCCAAGAGGAGGCATATCCTACAGCATGGAACACCCAAGAGGAGGCACAGCCTGGATGGTGGAAGAACCTAGAGGAGGCACTGCCTAGACCATGGAATACCCTAGAGGAAGCACAGCCTGGAGCACGGAAGACCAAAGAGGAGGCAGTGCCTGAAGTGGGGAAGATCCAAGAGGAGGCATATGTTAGAGCATGGAAGACCCAAGAAGAGGCACAGCCTGGAGCATGGAAGACCGAAGGGGAGGCAATGCCTGAAGCGGGGAAGATCCAAGAGGAGGCATATCCTACAGCATGGAACACCCAAGAGGAGGCACAGCCGGGATGGTGGAAGAACCAAGAGGAGGCACTGCCTAGACCATGGAACACCCTAGAGGAAGCACAGCCTGGAGCATGGAAGACCAAAGTGGAGGCAGTGCCTGAAGTGGGGAAGATCCAACAGGAGGCATATGTTAGAGCATGGAACACCCAAGAGGAGGCACTGCCTAGTCCATGGAAGACCCAGAAGCAGGCACAGCCTGGAGCTTGGAAGACTCAAGAGGAGGCAGTGCCTGAAGCAGGGCAGATCCAAGAGGACGCAGACCCTAGAGCATGGAAGACCCAAGAGGAGGCACAGCCTGGAGCATGGAAGACCAAAGGGGAGGCGGTGCCTGAAACGGAGAAGACTCAAGAGGAGGCAGTGCCTGAAGCAGGGCAGATCCAAGAGGAGGCAGACCCTAGAGCATGGAAGATCCAAGAGGAGGCATATCCTAGAGTATGGAACACCCAAGAGGAGGCAGAGCCTGGATGGTGGAAGACCCAACAGGAAGCACTGCCTAGAGTGGGAAAGGGCCCAGAGGAGGTACCTCCAGGAATGTGGAAGATCCAAGAGGAGGCACAGCCTGGAGGGCAGAACACCCAAGAGGAGGCACTGCCTAATCCATGGAAGACCCAGAAGCAGGCACAGCCTGGAGCATGGAAGACCCAAGAGGAGGCACTGCCTGAAGAGGGGAAGATCCAAGAGGAGGCATATCCTAGAGAATGGAAGACCCAAGAGGAGGCACAGCCTGGAGCATGGAAGACCCAAGAGGAGGATGAGCAAGGTGATTTAAAAGATAATGAAGAACCACAGCCAGAGGAGGATAAAAGACTAGATGCGGATACTAATGTTGTTGCTGAAGATTTACCAGGCCAAAAAGAAAACATTCCACCTGGAAATAAAGAGAACACATTTTTCCAAGAGGTGTCAAAAAGCAGCCATTTCTTTGCTTATCTGGTTACCTTGGTCATCCTCCTGTCTGTACTGTACATCGCTTATCACGAACGTAAGGTACGGTAAATATTTCTATAGCGCCAGTATATTCTGCGGTGCTTTACATTTCAGAGGGAACATATAAAAGAAAAATCAGATATTACATCGTAATCGAATACTGAGACATTGAAACTCTACAACAGAGGTAAAAGTACTTGTTTTGTACAGTGGTTCAGTTTTTTCAATAAAAAAAAAGGGTAGTAGACATAAATCTGCATAAGCCAGTCACCGGCAGTAGGGTGCAAAATGCCTGGAAGAGATTAGGTTCTGAGACATAAAGGTGGTAGAAGGACAGGAATCAGTTTCTTAACTGTGAAAGGCCTGTCTAAAGGTCCCTTCTGACGGGGCAAGTTAGCAGGTAATTATTGGGAAGGAAGCATTCCTTCCTGGTAATTGCCTGCTCGTCGGTGGATGAGACCGCTGCATTTACATTACATACAGACTCGTTTGCTGACATCAGAGTGTGATTAGACAGCATGATCTTCTGCCGGCAAACAACGATTTAGATGCCGACACAAAAAATTCAATTACGTGATGAACGAGCTTTTCGCTCGTTCATTGGGTAATTGACAGCACCTTTACACTGGCGGATAATTGCTAACGAGGGTTTCTATGAACGCTTGTTACCGATAATCTGGCAGATTCTTGGCCCGTGTAAAGGGCCCTTAACCCCCTAACTGTTTTACCAGAGTGGAGCTTCAGCAGTGGGAAAAGTAGCTAACTGGAGGGGAGAGGGCTGCTTTAGATGCTGCTACCTCTTGAATGGTAGCAGCTAGAAACATGCAACTGATCTTGTTTGAAAGCAGACAGTCCAGGCTTTCATACAAGACAAAATGACAGCAATATGTTCAGGACAAAGAAAGATATAACTGGTATAAATCGGGATGCTGTGAATGCAGCTGAACATAAAAGTAAAAACAGGTTTTACTTGCGATTATTCCCGACTTGATTTCTAACAGTTATTTCTCCTCTGTTGCTTGGACTTTAGCAGTCATCAGTCTTGTATGAAGGCCTCGACTGTCAGCTTTTAGACGAGACCAGTTGCATGTTTCTAGCTGCTACCATTGAGGAGATATCACCATCTAAAGCAGTCCTCCCCCCTCCAGTTAGCTACTTTCAGGGGCGGATTGGCCATAGACCTTACAGGGAAATTTCCCGGTGGGCCGATGCCCAGGGGGCCGCATGATCCCTCCTCACAGCCAACCAGTGGAAGTTTTTGGGGATGTATTTTGTACTGCTGGCAGTATTTTGTGATGGACTGTGGTATTTGGCTCTGTTGGGGTGGTACAATGTGCCACAATATGGTATTGCTCGACCTGGTGTACTTGTGTTGGCCCTGCCTTCCATCAATTTGGACCCGACTACAAAACGGGGCCACTTTTAGTATATTTTCCAGGGCCACTTTAAGTTCCCAGTCCGCTCCTGGCTACTTTTCACACTGCCCGAGCTGCACTCGGGCAGACCAGTTAGGTGGTTAAAGAGATTGTCCGGGCTTTTTCATATTGATGACCTATTCTTGGCACCACCGCCGATCAGCTGTTTGAGGAGACAGTGCGCGCCATGCGCGTGTGGAGTCTCTCTTCTTGCTGTCCGTTGTATGTCTATGGGACAGCAGCAGTGGACAGGAAGGGAGAAGGCAGTCGGCACTCCCGCCGATCTGATATTGATGACCCATCCTGAGGATAAGTCGTCAACAGATAAAGCCCGGACAACCCCTTTAAGAATGCACGTCCCGGGTACTGCGTTCCAGATAATTGGTCAGTACTTGAGAAGGTTGGTTTGGATTATGGAAGAAGTTATGATACCCATTCATCTTCAGTAGCTGTTGCTGAATACTCTTTCAGCTGCCACCTACCTCTCCCGACGCTTCCATTTACATACATGCTTAATTTGGCTGACAGCTTTCTCTCTCTCAACTTTTCAGCGGGGAGAGAAGATAAAAACACTGCCAGATACCTCTGGAGACTTAACAAAAGGTTCTGGTGAAAAAGTGAGGGATAGTCAGGAGCTCCCCATACACATTATTGGCCTAGGTTTGGCTGGCAATACACCAGTACACCAAATACTCCAGCGTTAAGACTCCCCCCATTGATCTAACAGTTATACTCTATACTGTGTACTACTATACTACTACAGTGTTTAGGAAGAAGAAGCCCCATTGAAGTGAATGGGGCAGCTTCTTGTAATTACACCTGCTCACCGCTGTGGTGTCGATGGTGAGCAGGTGACCAATGAAGAGAAGGCTTTGCTGGCACGGAGAGCGGCCTTCTCTTCAACCAGCTGATCAGTGGGGGTGTCAGACCCCTGCCGATTTAATATTTATTGATATTGATAAAAATATCTTGGGAACCCTGTTAAAGAACTCACCTTTTGGTTTGGGGTCTCTTGTTTAAAGGCATTGTCCGGAATGTAAGAAAATGAAATCAAAATGAAAATATTACTTTATTGTAAATATATTCCCAAATACCTTTCATTAGTTATAATGGCTCGTTTTGTCTGGGGAGCAATCATCAGGAGAAATGAAATGGCCGCCGTCTGATCAGTCCACACAAAACCTGTCCTAATCACACAGGAGGACAAGTTACTTCAGAACACTGAGGTAAAGAGCTGCCTCATCCTCCTCTTTTGTCAGGGGTTATGATCCTGAATACAGATGATAAAATCTCAAGCTGAATCTCTGTGGAGATAGAGTTCATGAGGAGACATGAAGTACAGAGAGGATGGACAGGACAGATAGTGATAATGGAGACTGCATACAAGAGCTGCTGCTCATTACCACATCCCCACCTCCTCTCTACTTCATGTCTCCTCATGAACTCCATTCCTACAGAAGATCTTATCAACTGTATTGAAGATCATAATCCCTGACAAGCAGAGCAGAGAGGAGGATGAGATGGCTCTTTACCTCAGTGTTGTGAAGTAAGTTGTCCTGCTGTGTGATTAGGGCAGGTTTTGTGTGTACTAATAGGACGGCGGCCATTTTATTTCTCCTAATCATTGCTCCCTATGCAAAACGAGCCATTATAACTAATGAAAGATATTTGGAAATATATTTATAATAAAGTAATATTTAGGTATTTTCATTTTCAATTCCCAGAGAACCCCTTTAAGACTCTCCTCCAGAACCAAGATCAGGTGAAAAATGTTTCACTCTCTCACTGGAGGACCTCCAGAGATTACACAGACCGCCAAAACATTTTATTTTGCAGTGCTTTGTTTCTCCTGGTGTGGCGCTGTGGGGAAGTTGAACTCCTGCTAGCAGGTTCCTCTTGCACTGCAGAATAGTTTGCATCTTGCAGATCATATATAGAGGAGAACCTTCACAATGCAGTCTCTTTTATACATGACATCCAGCTCTGTCTACATTATATCTTAGCTGTTTGTTGGCGTGCCAGTTATTCCCTGCAGCCTTGTAGTGATAATCACTCGCAATACATAGTGCTGAAATAAGTGTAGTTGATATTTTTGACATTTTGTATTTTTTTCCTGCCTTTCTCAGATCCTCGCTTTTGCATTTGAAGGAAGACGCAGTCTGCCAAATTCAGGGGAGTACCAGAGATTGGATCATAAGGTGAGAGTGACCTGAATGTGGAGTGCAACAAATAATTCTTCTACAAGGGAGGTCTGACGGCAAATGGCTGTACTAACAATGAATCACAAAACATATGTGCTGTAAGACAGCATAGACTGAGAAAAGGATATTTAATATTCCACACTGACGAGAAACACGACTCTACTGACTTTAACTGAACTGTACTGTAGTCTTCAATTAAGAGCAGACAAGCAAAGGTATGAAAGTAATAACGATAAAAAGAAATAGCTTTTCAGTCAGTGATGCTGCATAAAGCCTACCAGGCTATGACCGTCTCTCTTCAGAAAGACCCCCTCTCCGTCCACGTGTGTTCTTAGATGTCACCCGTCGACTGTCTCTCTATCACAGTCCTTTGCACTGGGGCACTCAGCAAGTCTCTTGCATTCCTTACTTTGTAATCCTTAGAAGCCTCACTGTCTGTCAGGAGCACCACACAACAGCACACTTCTCTCTTGCTCAAGCCTCCTACTGCCTTAAAGGGATATTCCGGTTGTTAGACGTTATCCCCTATCCACAGGGGACAACTATCAGACCGGTGGGGGTCGGACCCCCACCGATTACGAGAACAGGGGTCCCCCGAGATGAATGGAGCAGCTGGTCTCATATGCACATAGCCGCTCTTTTAATTTCTGTGGGAGTTTCAGAGATAGCCGAGTACAACGCTCTGCTATCTCCGGAATTCGGATAGAGATGAATGGAGCGGCCATGCGCATGTGCGTTCAGTTCAGGGGGTTACGGCGTCCCGGTTCTCGTGATCAGTGGGTGCTCCGATCAGATAGTTATCCCCTATCCTGTGGATTGGGGATAACTTCTAACAACCAGAACACCCTTTAACTCTTCTCCCAGCACTGCCTGCTTCCAGCCCCCAGACTTCTTGCTTCTCTGGTCACAGCTCTTCACTTGGGTTCCAGCACCATCTACTGGACAAGAGGTCTCATAGCAGTCCCTTGTCACACATACCATAAATGATATTCGCACTGTGTTACAAGGTTCTACTGGGTAATCCCATACCTCCCAACTTTACAAACCACCAAAGAGGGACAATTTTTTTCTGTGCTAGGACATGCCCCTAACTCAGCCCAAACGTAACTATACATCTAATCCCACCCAGTCCCCTTAATGCCCCCACATAGTAATTATTCCCCTTCATGCCACCAAACAGTATTTATGCCCACATTGTGTATTCACAGATTTATACCCAGCTGTGCCCCCCAGTAATATGCCCACATTGTGCCCCCAGTAATATGCCCACATTGTGTCCCCCTAGTAATATGCCCAGCTGTGCCCCCAGTAATATGCCCAGCTGTCCCCCCACATTGTGCCCCCCAGTAATATGCCCACATTGTGCCCCCCAGTAATATGCCCACATTGTGCCCCCCAGTAATGTGCCCAGCTGTTTCCCCCAGTAATATGCCCACATTGTGCCCCCAGTAATATGCCCACATTGTGCCCCCAGTAATATGCCCACATTGTGCCCCCCAATAATATGCCCACATTGGTGCCCACCCAGTAATATGCCCAGCTGTGCTCCCCAGTAATATGCCCAGCTGTGCCCCCCAGTAATATGCCCAGCTGTGCCCCCAGTAATATTCCCAGCTGTGCCCCCCAGTAATATGCCCACATTGCGCCCCAGTAATATGCCCACATTGTGCCCCCAGTAATATGTCCAGATTGTGTCCCCATTAATATGCCCAGCTGTGCCCCCCAGTAATATTCCCAGCTGTGTCCCATACTTATCTTCTTCCTAGCAGCATTAGCAGGACATCGGCTGCGCTAGTCTGGAGGGGGCAGAGCCAAGGCTGACTGCCGGCCGGCCGCGCCCCCCGCACAGACCAGAGATATGGAGAGCCAGCAGGGGGAGGGTTGATGAAGCAGAGAGCCGATGCCGGCTCTTTGTTTCACTACTGCAACTGTCTCTGAGTCCTACGGACGCAGGGACAGCTGCCAGAGAGCTGGACATACCTCCCCTGTACCAGGACAGCTGGATCTGCGACGGTTGGGAGGTAATATAAATTATATACTACACGTTACACACCGTGCCTCACTGCCATTATTCATAAGGCATGACAAATCAATCAGTAAAGCTGTGAGCAAGTGAAGAGAGATGGAGGATTGGAGACCTGAAAAGACACAGGGCAGAGGGGGATGAAGAACATTGTCCATTATATAGTTTTATTTTGTGTGATGGTGGATAACATCAGACCAAAGATTATGGCAAATAGAATTTTGTAAGGCAAAAATTAGAAAAATCAACCACCTAACAGTTTTGCACAAGCTCTGCTCGGGCTTTGAGAAAAGCACTTAACAGTTCAGCCCGAGCAGGGCCTGCGCAGCAGGATGAGGGGGAGGGCAGCTTTAGCTACTCATATCTCAAGATTCTAAGCTTTCAAACAAGGCCAGGATCATAGTATTATCTCCACAGCATCAGGAGATATAGCTGTTAGAAATCAAATCAAGATTGAAAACAATGAAACCAGCTTTTAGCTGTGTTCACTGCCATTCTGATTTCTAACTGCTAAAGTGCCTTGAAAAAGTATTCATACCCCTTGAACTTTTCCACATTTTTCCACATTACACCCACAAACGTAAATGTATTTTATTGGGATTTTATGTGATAGATCAACACAAAGTAGCAAGTATGTGTGAAGTGAAAAGAAAATGATTCATGGTTTTCAAAAATTTTTAATAAATACAAATCTGAGGCATGCCTTTGTATTCAGCCCCCTGTACTCTGACACCCCTAAGTAAAATCCATTGTGACCAACTGCCTTCAGTAGTCATCCAATTAGTAAACAGAGTTGACTTGTGTGTAATGTATTCTCAGTATATCTATTAGTCTATTATCTAACATTAGTAGGGATGAGCAAACTTCAAGTTTTGAGGTTCGAGTTCGGGTATATGGTGAATTGCGTTATGGATTCCGTTACAGATTTTGCGGTGAGCGGCATACAGGTGAGCGGACCACAGATACCATAGGTGTCCATTGTTATTTTATTATTTTTACCATATTGATGACTTATCCTCAAAATAGGTCATCAATATCAGATCGGTGGGTGGACTCCCAGCGCCCTTGCCAATCAGCTGTGAAAGCAGGGTGTAAGTGCTGTGTTCTCTTCTCTGTGTAATTACAACTCCTCCATCCCATTCACTTCATATGGATGACTCCTTCCTCACCTGTAGGTGGCGCTGTATGCTCTGAAATTCATTGGCCATATTTGTATTGAAGAGGAAGCAGACAGCACCAGATTAAGAGCCTTGGTGGTCAAGAATCATATGAAAGAGGCCTTCTAGCCACATGTGGCACATTGTGGTCACCCTGGATATATAGGATTACATTTTGAGGTCATGTCCATGAATCTGAATGACTCTTCTACTTTGTTTTTCAGATTTGATGTCTTCATCACCACCTGTCAGCTAGGAGGTTGTCATGCAGAATTGTCACAGATTTCACCCCACTTTTCCGGATTCCGGTGAATTTAGCACCCAGCGCCACCCTGGTCCTATAGATTACCCTCCTCTACACTCCTGAACTAGTATCCAGGACAGAAGAAGCTGCCGTCTATGGTAGTTCTCTCTGAAGCTGTATTTGCACCTTCACAAATGTCTCCTTAGATCTGTAATGGCATTGGGAATGTTTTAGCAAAATCCAAGTAAAAAATACTGTATACTGTAATACTGAGAAGCGCTAATGTTATAACCGTTCAGTGGAACTAGAAATATATTGTAATCTATGTGTGAGAATGTGAGCAAATAGAAACTTATTAAGGCTACTTTTGCGTTTTGCGTTGCGTTTGTAATTCCGGTATTGAGATCCGGCAGAGGATCTAAATACCGCAATTAAACTGATCCGTTTTGATTTTGCACATCAGGATGCATCCGTTCCATTAGGATGTGGTTGTGTGAAATAAAAACGGATCCGTCACCACATACATGGAAAGTCAGTGGGTGACGGATCCGGTTTTTTAGGCTCCTAAAAACAGGATCCATCACCATTGACTTACATTGTTTTCAGTGCCGGATCCATTTTTTTTCTGTTTTTATGACCGGACACAAAACCGCATCTTGCCACGGTTTTGGGTCCGGTCACAAAACACAAGACATCCTGATGCATCCTGAACGGATCTCTTTCCGTTCAGAATGCATGGGGACAAAACGGAAACGTTTTTTTCCGGTATTGAGATCCTCTGCCGGATCTCAATATCGAAAAACAACAACACAAGTGTGAAAGTAGCCTAAAGTGTTCGGCTTTTACAGAAAAGGTTACAAAAAAGTACAAATACAAGCAAAATAGTTCTAAAATAAAATAATAGAAGGACTGATATGTACAATCTGTCCAGTCCCTTGGCTCCTTGAAGGCAGGGGGTGCACTGGGCCCACACCAAAATAGGCCCCGTGTGAATTTTTCACGGTGTAGTTTTATTTTCATATTGAACCAGTTATATTTTATACCCTTAGTTCTGAGCTCAGGTTTTTAGTGCCGTCCACCCATATATTAGGAAAATGTGATGTGAGTGATTCTGTGCAGAATATTACGTATTTTTGTGTCAAAAATCTACTTGAAATGTTTGAGACCTCAATATGATGAAGATAATATAAAGATTACAATGTAAATGTGTTTGAATAGCATTTACTTGTCAGAAAACCCCAGTAAACATAAAGAGGGGGCGTCACCTCTATTATAGTACATAGATGTATTCACTATTAAATATCCAATCAGAACCGTCAACTCTGCATTGTGGTGTTTCTCTGTTATTCCTTCTAGAAATGTTTGTATGAATCGGGAGCTGGGCGTCACCATTCCCCTTCTCAGGTGGAAGTGTCCCTACGTAGTCTGTCCAATCAGTGTTGGCTGTATAGGACCAAACCCCAGGGAGGATAGTGACACTCCGCTGTCAGAAATTTCCTGCAGGAATAACAGAGGAGCGACACAGGGCAGAGTTAAAATACATGATCCAGCATTGTTATTTTATGGGGAATACAGGTATCTACTAAAATAATTAGGAGAGCTTTTGTGAATATAACGATGGCTCAAGATCTTGCATTTACTGGGGTTTATTAATTTATTTGTATTTTTCACTTTTTTGGGAAGTTAAACTATTATTAATAATTGTTTTATCACAAATACCATGCATGTCAATCCTATAAATGTTCTGTGCCACTTCAGGTCGGGGGGTTTTAATCAGGAATGAGGGGGTGAATGTGGTGTTTTATAAAACTATAGAAAGATGAAGCGATTAATGTTATTTTGGTTGATTTGAAATAAACCTGAGAAATTTGCACCTTTCACGACTTGTTTTCTAGTTATTTCTACACTTCTGTGTGATGTTCTTGATCTTGTGGTTTGGGAATCAAGCTGTCGTCCGTATTTATTCTCCCTCGTACTCCGCAGACCATATGGCTGTAGTATAAATCCTCATAAACTGAGCAGGGCGTGTGGAATTTCTTTATGATTTTTTTTTATGTTTTATTATTGTTTGTCCCCTTGTTTTTGCCTTTTAGATCAGTCTATGTTTTATTTCAAAATTGTGAGCGTGGATATGGCACTGGTCCTTCTTTGCTGCCAAAATGGTCTTCAGTCTGTTGTATGGCTTTCCACTGGAATTTGAAGGGATTCATGGCCATCCACTTCACCATGTGCTGTCTGCATCGGTATGCCCGTGGCATCTGCAAAATTTTAAAACATGTCCTATTCTTGTCCGCATTACAGACAAAGATAGAACTATTCGATAATGGCTCGGACGTTCCGTTCCGCAAAATGCAGCTATCTCTTCTAATCTCCCCAACCCACCTCGGCTGAGCATACGTGTATGCTGAGTGGGATGTTAGTTGCTAACGAAACCTCTGGCATTGATTTGTCTCTTTGAGAACAAAATAATCGAAACCAACTGCCCAATCCTTATCTCCCCCTACATCTGCCATCGAGGGGCAGTCAGGAGGCCTCCGAACACAATAGCTAGTCAGCCCGTCCTGGTGAAATCGGCAGGTTCGGCTGACTTTTATCTACTATGTATGGACAGCTTTAGATGGCGGTCTTTATTTTAATTCATTTTGAATACCAGTCAAGTACTTCCATATAAACCTCTTTCCCCAAACCTTACCTAATGGTGAAATGTGGCCCATCACTCGAGGGAATGTTTCTACTGCTCCCTTAGGCCCCTTTCACACGAGCGTGACGGATTAGGTCCGGATGTGTTCAGGAAAACTCGCACCATTTTGCAAGCGAGTTCAGTCAGTTTTGTCTGCGATTGCGTTCAGTTGTTCACTTTTTTCCGCGCAGGTGCAATGCGTTTTGATGCATTTTTCACGCGCATGAAAAAAACCTGAGGGTTTACAAACAACATCTCAGTGAAAAACGCATTGTATCCTCACTTGATTCAGGATACAATGCGTATTTCACTGAAGCCCCATTCACTTCTATGGGACCACGGCTGCGTGAAAAAAGCAGAATATAGAACATGCTGCGATTCTCACATAACGCAGAAGTGATGCGTGAAAAAAAACGCTCATGTACACAGACCCATTGGAATGAATGGGTCAGGATTCGGTGCGGGTGCAATGTGTTCACGTCACGCATTGCACCCAAGCGGAAAACTCGCTCGTGTGAAAGGGGCCTTAGTTCATTGATGGACATGTACACGTAAAAAATCATGATACTCCCATATATTTTCTCAAAATAAAAGCCAGGCATAATGTAAAAAAATCCCACCCAGCAGTTTATACAGATGACCGCCTTCATGCAATTTTGTATCAAATATTGTGTAAAAGCAAAAAAAAATAAGTGAATTAAAAGTCGCTCTAAAAATAAAAAATAGCACATTATTTGTGCTATTCTTTATAAAATTATCAGAACTGAAGGGAACTGAATAATACCATAATACAATAATACCAACAGATGCACTCACTTTTCAAGCTGTTTAATCACTTGTTTAAAGTCAATCCTTTGACTAATGCAAGAAAGAAACATTATACAGTCTGAGCGCCTCCATGCAACTTTGCCAAACTGATTTAGCAAAAATTGCATGAACGTTTAAGTTTGATGTACAGATCATTTGCCTATAAATTTTAAATAAAAAGGACATAAAATGGGGGTTAAATGCACCATAATGTGAATATAGCCTCAGTACATAAGCACTTAATGCCCCAATTCCTGAAAATAGGATATATATATAGGATATACTGAATTAGTTATCTAACTTTGTGACGAGCGTACAATCCCAAGTTTGTACATAACTGTGGTCCAGTGGCTTGCCACAAAATACACTCTATAGTTCAGTGTGCACAATAGATGAAAGGCGATTTAGATTACAGGAAAGGATTCTTTACAGTTAGAGTAGTGAAACTACCCCAAGAGGTAATAATGTCAGGGGACTATGTTAGCATTTTAAAAAGGTTGAGCTGCTTATCTAATAATATACAGCATTGATGGTTATAATTCATCTAAAAATCCTTTGCCGTACCTACGTCACAGTGCTATGTGAGGGCACGTTAGCGAAGTCTCATCCAGGACTGCAGCCAGCACTGAATTTCAGTTTATGAATCATAAACTCTTTGGCATTGCTTGTGAATTTCTCTTGATGAAAGTTATATTTCCCGTAAGGCCACTTTCAGACGAGCGTATTTGCAATGCGTATATAGTCCGGATTTAATGTACCGGAATCCGCTGCTAATGTTAATGAATGGAGCTATTCACATGAGCGTATAATGTCCGTCAGTATTTGAAATCCGCAGCATGTCCGAGTTTTGTGCGGATTTGTTTCCAAATAGAAAAGAAAGAAATACGCATGTAAATCCTGAAGCAATCCTGATGACAATACTGATGGTATATCATCAGGATCCTGAGCCAGAATACTGATGGATTTCAACGCGTTCGTCTGAAAGCAGATTAACAGAATGCGCACCTTTCTGCTTCTTCTTTCTTGGACTCTCTGTACAGTTTATTTACTCCATAGATACTCATCTGTAAGGATTAGCAATAACTGTATATATATAAAGTACAGACCAAAAGTTTGGGCACACCTTCTCATTCAAAGAGTTTTCTGTATTTTCATGACTATGAAAATTGTAGATTCACACTGAAGGCATCAAAACTATGAATTAACACATGTGGAATTATATACTTAACAAAAAAGTGTGAAGCAACCGAAAATATGTCTTATATTCTAGGTTCTTCAAAGTAGCCACCTTTTGCTTTGATTACTGCTTTGCACACTCTTGGCATTCTCTTGATGAGCTTCAAGAGGTAGTCACCTGAAATGGTTTTCACTTCACAGGTGTGCCCTGTCAGGTTTAATAAGTGGGATTTCTTGCTTTATAAATGGGGTTGGGACCATGAGTTGTGTTGAGCAGAAGTCAGGTGGATAAACAGCTGATAGTCCTACTGAATAGACTTTGTATTATGGCAAGAAAAAAGCAGCTAAGTAAAGAAAAACGAGTGGCCATCATTACTTTAAGAAATGAAGGTCAGTCAGTCCGAAAAATTGGGAAAACTTTGAAAGTGTCCCCAAGTGCAGTAGCAAAAACCATCAAGCGCTACAAAGAAACTGGCTGACATGAGGACCGCCCCAGGAAAGGAAGACCAAGAGTCACCTCTGCTGCGGAGGATAAGTTCATCCGAGTCACCAGCCTCAGAAATCGCAGGTTAACAGCAGCTCAGATAAGAGACCAGGTCAATGCCACACAAAGTTCTAGCAGCAGACACATCTCTACAACAACTGTTAAGAGGAGACTGTGTGCAGCAGGCCTTCATGGTAAAATAGCTGCTAGGAAACCACTGCTAAGGACAGGCAACAAGCAGGAGAGACTTGTTTGGGCTAAAGAACACAAGGAATGGACATTAGACCAGTGGAAATCTGTGCTTTGCTCTGATGAGTCCAAATTTGAGATCTTTGGTTCCAACCACCATGTCTTTGTGTGACGCAGAAAAGGTGAACGGATGGACTCTACATGCCTGGTTCCCACCGTGAAGCATGGAGGAGGAGGTGTGATGGTGTGGGGGTGCTTTGCTGGTGACACTGTTGGGGATTTATTCAAAATTGAAGGCATACTGAACCAGCATGGCTACTACAGCATCTTGCAGCGGCATGCTATTCCATCCGGTTTGCGTTTAGTTGGACCATCATTTATTTATCAACAGGACAATGACCCCAAACACAACTCCAGGCTGTGTAAGGCTATATGACCAAGAAGGAGAGTGATGGGGTGCTACGCCAGATGACCTGGCCTCCACAGTCACCAGACCTGAACCCAATCGAGATGGTTTGGGGTGAGCTGGACCGCAGAGTGAAGGCAAAAGGACCAACAAGTGCTAAGCATCTCTGGGAACTCCTTCAAGACTGTTGGGATACCATTTCAGGTGACTACCTCTTGAAGCTCATCAAGAGAATGCCAAGAGTGTGCAAAGCAGTAATCAAAACAAAAGATGGCTACTTTGAAGAACCTAGAATATAAGACATATTTTCAGTTGTTTCACACTTTTTTGTTAAGTATATAATTCCACATGTGTTAATTCATAGTTTTGATGCCTTCAGTGTGAATCTACAATTTTCATAGTCATGAAAATACAGAAAACTCTTTGAATGAGAAGGTGTGTCCAAACTTTTGGTCTGTACTATATATATATATATAAAAATGGCCCCCAAGGTCTCCCGATCTGACCCCCTTAGACTTTTATCTTTGGGGTCATCTGAAGGCAATTGTCTATGCTGTGAAGATACGAGATGTGCAGCACCTGAAACTACGGATACTGGAAGCCTGTAATAGCATTTCTTCTGCGGTGTTGCTATCAGTGTGTGAAGAGTGGGAGAAGAGGGTTGCATTGACAATCCAAAACAATGGGCAGCACTTTGAACACATTTTATATGTGGTCAGAAACTTGTAAAGAATAAAGTTAGGTTAAAACCAAGCACACCATTGTTTTTCTTGTGAAATTCTCAATAAGATTGATGTCACATGACCCTCTTCCCATTGAAAAAACTAAAGTTGGATCCAAAATGGCCGATTTCATAATGGCCGCCATGGTCACCACCCATATTGAAAAGTTTCCCCCCTCCCATATACTAATGTGCCACATGCAGGAAGTTAATATCACCAACCATTCCCATTTTATTTAGGTGTATCCATATAAATGGCCCACCCTGTATATATACACTGTATGTATGTAGATAGATAAAGGCAGCACTCTCACATATAAAAAAGGACGCAAGGTTTCAGCTCAACACTAGAACCTTTTCTTAAGCCCTTCTTTTGCCACCTTTTATCTAGTGCTGCCATTTTTAGCATTAACTTCCAGCAATTCTGTATCCAGAGAGCTATGACAGCCTGCAGGAACTACTGCCGGCATTGTGACACATGCCTTATTACTGAAAATTAGTGGGCAATTCATGGAGGGGTAAAAGAGGAGAGAACTACAACTCCCAGCATGTCCAGGCTGTTATTATGGAACACAAGTTGACATTATAGGGACAGGGTATAAGAAGAGAGAACTACAACCTCTGGCATTGTCCTTCTCCACATCATTCTTCTCACAGCTAGCCATGTAAATGTAATTAGGGGGCAGACCTTTCCTGCATAGCAGGTCCCTTTCCTCCACAGGCCCCATGGCAATTGTGTGGTCTGCCTCTATTGGACATATGACAGTGGCCGGTGGGGTGTCCATCTCCGGGGACTCTGCAAATCAGCTGTATGAAGAGGTCACAGCACTCCATGAGCGCTTAGGCCTTATCCTAGGCCATGTGATGTCACATTCATCAGTCCAATGGCTTTAGTGAAAAGGGCTGAGCTGCGATACTAAGCACAGCTGCTATCAAATGGATGTTTGTTAAACTGCAAGGAGGCCTCAGCACTCAATCGAGCTCCGGAGAGCACCTTGGCTTCCTCAAACAACTGATCATGGGGGTGCCGGAAGTCAAGCCCCCGCCGATCTTATGTTGATGACTTGTCCTGAGGATGTCATCAATATATAAATCCTGGCTAACCCCTTTAATATCACTGCTTGTAGTCATTCAATAGGAACCTTCATAATCTGTCATGGTCATATGATGGACACACTATGGCAGATATACATCAGTCTTAGTATAAACTCTGAGTAAGGGGCCCTCTTAGGACCTCAGGTCTCTGTTGATTGACACCAAGTGCAACGTGCCACCCCCCAGGGCCGATCATGTCCCAGGTTTTTCGGAATTCCGAGTGGTATGGTGCAACCTCAATAGTTTTCTGTGTGTCACGGTGCTCCGACCTGAATACTGTCGCTCCCCAGGGTTAGGCTGTGAAGCAATAAATTGGAGAGTAATGGTGGAGGTGGAGAAATAGTCGAAATAGTCCAGACTTTTATAAAGTTCAACAGCTTTACGTGAATCATCTCGCATCCATACAAGAAATGGTGTTTCTCTTTGTTCCAGCAGGTTTTTGCATAAGCTGGCAGGTAAACTTTAGTATTCTGCTGTATCTCTCTGCTGTGCTAAACTCGGCTTTAGTCTGGTAGCTAGACTTTAGGACTGTACCTTCGGAGTGGGGTGCCTTTGGCTGTAGACCCCATCGCAACACTTTGTTAATCTATAAGAAGTCAGGGTGATTTTCCTCTCCTTCCGACTGTAGACTAGACTAAGACTGACTGAAAAACTTCCTGCAGCCTTCCTTTTGGTAGGAAGCAGGACCAGCCCACTTCTGCCCAACAGGGGGAAGAATGGAATGGTAAGTTCCATTCTATCTAAAGATCTCTCTGCCATATACGCTGCCACCTGCTGGAGAAGCAGGCACAAAATGGATACAAAATTTATATGGAAAAACTGTACTCATATTTCATTATACAAAGAATAACATGATTTGCACCCCTTTAAAGGAGTTTAATATTGATGACCTATCCTCAGAATATCTCATCTCATTCGAATCCGCAGCTCTCACCAGAGCACCATGGCCTCTTTAAACAGCTGATCGGCAGAGGTGGTGTGAGTAGGACCCTCACTGATCGGACATTGATGAGTCATGATGACCTATCCTGAGGATAGACTATCAATATCAAAATCTTGGACAGCCCCTCTGGGGTGAATATTTTTTTATGAACTGAATGATTAGCTGTGTTTTTCAATACTGTCTGGATCCAGATATAAAGCTGTGAAAGCTACACGTGATAGGAATAACCGGTTTTTCTGATAAGTCAGTGAGATGTGTAAAGGTCAGCCCACACGACCCATCTCACTAATGTGTTTGGCTTGGTGACCGCTCCTGCTGCACCCATGCTTTGATGGTCAATATGATGAAATTAGCTGTGCTTGTTATCTCTGATGTACTTTGTGTTTTCGTAATTGATTTGGCTCAGAGGTGGAAATATCAGAATCAGCATTATAAATTGGTTTCAGAGTACTTTAGAAGCTGGAGAAATAACTGATGTACAAAGTCCAAGCTATTTTAATTTTATGTGCAATGTTCTGCAACACTGGCGACATAGTGCCCCCAAATGTGTGTGTGTTTTATGTTTCAAAAAAGTGTTAGGACGCAGTGTAAAATGTAAATAAATGTGAATAAAGACAGAATGCAATGATCTGCAAATCTCACGGACCCGTATTTTATTCACAGTAGATCATAGAACACATCAGATGATGAAAGTGAGACCTTTTACCATTTCTTGAAAACATTTAACTCATTTAGAGTAGACCTTGATGGCAGCAACGCATTTCAAAAAAGTTGGGACAGGGATAACAAATGGCTGGAAAAGTAAGTGGAACTAATAAAAAACAGCTGGAACTGGCTATACAAAGAGCATGTTAGAGAGGTAGAGTCTCTCAGAAGCAAAGATGGACAGAAGTCTACTGTACAAAAAACTAAAAATATAAAAATTGTGGAGCAATTCCAGGAAAATGTTCCTCAGTGTAAAATTGTGAACACTTTGAATATCCCACATCTACAGTACATATCATCATCAAAAGATTCAGAATCTGGAGAAATTTATGTGCGCAACCGACAAGACTGATGGTCACTACTGGATGCTTGTGATGTACGGGGCCTCAAGTAGCTCTGAATTAAAAACAGGCATGATTCTGTACTGTTCTGTACTGTGTGATTCTGTTCCTGAGCCCACTGCATGGGCTCAGGAACACTTCCATAAATCATTTTTTGTGAACACAATTCAGTGTGTAATCCCCAAGTATAATTTAATGCTGCATCATTTCAACACAATCCAAAAACACCACTGTCTTCTCTGGGCCAAAGCACATTTAAATGGACTGATATAAAATGGAAACTGTTCTATGGTCAGATAAATCAAAATTTAAAAATTATTTTTGGAAGCCATGAACGCTGTGTTCTGCGGACTCATGAGGAAAGGGACCATCCAGCTTGTTATCAGTTCAAAAGCCTGCATCTCTGATGGTATGGAGGGTCGCATTACTGCCTATGGCATGAACAGCTAGAATCAGACAAGAATGGGACAACATTTCTCTCCTAAAGCTCCAGCAATTGGTCTCCTCACTTCCTAGACATTTACAGACTGTTAGTAAAAGAAGAGGGGTTGCAACATAATGGTAGACAATGCCCTGATCTAAATTGTGACCTGGTCATCTAAGGTGGTGCTAGGATGAATCCAGATCGACAGCAGATGCTTGCAACAACATAAACTCCAGCACTTCACTGTTAAAAAGTGCAATATTTATAATAATTTCAAAAATCCAATACCACACACAAGTGGAGTGCCAGACCCCTACTGATCTAATATTGATGACCTATCCTGTGGATAGGCCATCTTTATCAAAACCTGGACAACCCTTTTAAGAGGTTGACTGACTGATTTTATGCTCCAGCCATAGACTATAATACAGCGTTCTTGTATGCATAACACAGTGCCCGGAGCATACTATGGGCCAATACTGTCCCTATCTATGTTCCTGATTTTAATAACATGCCTTATTACAGAGGTATTATGCTCTAGAGTCCTTGCTTCCAGGAGGAAACAGGAATAAAGACCCTTGTGAAGACACCATACAGCAGCACAGAGAGTGCCCATGAGTGTGTTCTGGGACCCTACGTCCTACCATATGGGTCCATGCACACATCTCAGAAAATGGTTATCTGTACCTGGTTGTCCAGTGAAACTGAAAGGGGTGTGTACTGATGACACATAGATGTCCTAATCCTGGATATTACACTATGTCCGGTTTTACTCACTTAGTCTTAGTCTGTTCAGAGGTCACTAGACAGCTTTTTCTTAGGAACTACGTAGAAAACGTTAATTGTACCATAAAAATTACCCTTAGGCTTATTCGGAAGCCTTAGTTAAATATTACATGAAGGACATATTCTAAAAAGTTGATTTTCAATAATCCTGTGTTTGCTCCTGGTATGAAATTTGAATAATAAAATAAACTACCGTACTTACCCTCCATGAATTTCTCATACCCTACTATGTTGTGACCTCCAATTCAAATTAAGCTGGCCATATCATTAGACATAGATCAGCTAAACCCTTTAATTTCCGTGGGTCCATATCATCTAATATGTGTGGGGCTTCACAATTCTCCCCAGATATTGGGGAAGATAAGAATCGGGCAGTTGGATTTCCAGTCTTTTTGCTATCGAGAAGATAAGCTGCTACTAGAGGTGTCTGGTAGTGGCTTTCTCTCCTCTCCCCATAGAGAACATTCGTATGTGGGATCAGAAGAGATGAAGGTCAACCAATGAGTATTACACATTCTGTACAGTTGGGAAACTGACTTCAATCTTTCAGTGTCCATTGATAAATAGCATGAATGTTGTACCGTCATAAGCTAAGGGAATCGGCAGGTGTCTCTGATTGAATCTTCTCTAAGAATACTTCACAGAACTTATGTGGTTCCTACTAGACTCCATACATTTTATCCAGATTGTGTATCTGTGTTTTCGTGCTTGTAATGACCTAGACACATTCCTCTTTGTATTATGGACATGATATGAACGGATTATAAACAACCCCCGGTACTCCTGCCGATCAGCTGTTTGAAGAGAAGGCAGTGCTTATATAAAAGCTGCTTTCTCTGCTCTATTTACCTGCTCACCACAGAAATTGCAGTGATGAGCAGGTAAACAGAGCAGAGAAGGCAGCACTCGTATGAAAAAAAAACAAAAACGGACAACCCCTACTTGGAAGACATTACGTACAGAGCTATAGAAAATACAGGGTAATACAGCAAACATACCCCTTACATCCAGTGATGTCTTCTCTGATGTAGATGTTCTCTTTCCTCATCTTCTCCATTCAGACCAGACCACCATGATGATTTCTTTCAGCCGTGTCTCGTCTCTGCAGAGTTTAACAAACAGACGTCTTAGTTTCCTACTTTTCCATCATCCTCCCCACCTTCTCAACACCCCATCCTGCCCCCCAATTCTATCCTGCAGAAACAGTCCCCCTAAAAAAATACTACTACCACACAGATGGTGCACCAGTATAAAAATACCCCTTTATATTGTGTGTTAGTACGAAAAATACCCCCTTACCTTTCAGATCAGACCTCAGATTAGATCCACATTAGGCCACCAGACCCCGATATCAAGACACCCATTAGACCTCCAGACCCCCATATCAGACTAGACCCCCATTAGACCTCAGACCAAACCTCCAGACCCCCATTAGACCTCCAGACCCCCAAATCAGACCCTAGACCAGACCTCCATACCCCCATTAGACCTACAGACCCCATAACAGACCTCCAGACCCCCAATCAGATCCCCATTAGACTTCCCAGACCCAAATTAGACCTCCATCCCCCACATCAGACCTCAGACCAGACCTCCAGACCCCCATTAGACCTCAGACCAGACCTCCAGACCCCCATTAGACTTCCAGAGCCCCCAATCAGACCTACATTAGACCTCCAAACCCCCATATCAGACTTCAAACCAGATGTTCAGAACCCATTAGACCTTCAGACCCCCATTAGACCTCCAAACGCTCATAACAGACCAGACCTCCAGACCATCCATTAGACCTTCAGATGCACTGCATCTTATAAAGGGAAAAGTACAGTCCCAAAACCGCTGTGACCCCTATAGCTACGTCAGTGCTCCTACAAAAGGTATTAGTATTACGATCTTTGCTTCACTATATCTCCTTGGTGATAAATCGGATCATATGCCATTTGTAGGAAGTGCAGAATCCAGCCACCGGATAAAAGACCTGGGGTAACTGTATTTAATCCAAGTAAAGGAAAACGGACACAGTGACACTATAGCTTGCTTGTGACACGTTTCCAGTGGAAAACCCACTCTTAGTCGTAGCCTTAGTCTGAGCATATGCCATTTGCCACCTTTAAAGAGGCTCTGTCACCAGGATCAACCCTATTAAACCAGGCATATAGCCTGGTAGGGTTGATCTAGCTGAGTAAAATGATACCTGTATTTTCTTTCTAGGTGCTGGCGTCATGGAAAAATAAAGACTTTTATTCATATGCAAATGAGCCATTGGAGCACCAAGAGACGGGCTTATGTGGTTTGAGCACCGCTCCAGCAACACCCCTGGTGCTCCAAACATACCCACCTCTCCTTAAAGGGGTATTCTCATCTTGCTATTTCAGCCTTACCAGCAGCCAGCTCTGCTGTTCACTTCCTGGTTTCCTGCTTCTAAGGCTGGGCGGGCTTAGGCAGTTTGAGTGAAGGGCTGCCACGCCTCCTTATTCCCTCTCACACTGTGCCTGAACCGCTACCCATACAGCTCTGCTACATCTGTCTTTCTGTCTCACACTGTGCCTGAACCGCTACCCATACAGCTCTGCTACATCTGTCTTTCTCTCTCACACTGCGGATGAACCGCTACCTATACAGCTCTGCTACATCTGTCTTTCTCTCTCACACTGTGCCTGAACTGCTACCCATACAGCTTTGCTACATCTGTCTTTCTCTCACACTGTGGATGGACCGCTACCTATACAGCTCCGCTGCATCTGTCTTCACCTCCCCCAATAGCTAAGCAACTTCTAACTCAGCAAAGAAAAAAAAAGAAAGAAATTTCAGTCAGCACATCCCAGAGTGCAGGTGCTGGTTGCTATGGCTAAATATATGTCAAAGGAAAATACATAAATTGCAGCCGCACACCGCTACCAGATAAAGCACAAAATGCCATAGTGATAGAATATTCCAAAGCTCATGCTATGCTTGTATAATAAATTAGAGACTCTTGGCAAATACATTTTGTACAAAATTATCTGAGCCCATTCACCACAATCGTCAAGGTGGTCTCTGCAGAATGGGAACCTAACACTTTGTCCTACCTGTTAAGTGCCAGTCTTGGCTTCCATATAATCAGGGGGTGTTTTGTTCCACATGCATGTAATGTCCACTTGCCTTTTGCCATTTCTGGTACTACAAAGACCTCCCCTAGTTCAGGAGTGCAGACACTAACATGCATGCCGAATCACTCGGCTTTATAGTTGGACAAAGTGTTAGGTTCCCATTCTGCAGAGACCACCTTGACGATTGTGGTGAATGGGCTCAGATAATTTTGTACAAAATGTATTTGACAAGAGTCTCTAATTTATTAAACAAGCATAGCATGAGCTTTGGAATATTCTATCACTGTGGCATTTTGTGCTTTATCTGGTAGCGGTGTGCGGCTGCAATTTATGTATTTTCCTTTGACATGTATTTAGCCATAGCAACCAGCACCTGCACTCTGGGATGTGCTGACTGAAATTTCTTTTTTTTTCCTTTGCAAGTTTGTACTGGAGGTGTGGCTACTCCATTTTGTCATGCACTCCTGACCAGCCCATTTGCCCCACAGGCGGTTTTTAATCAGTGCAACTATAAAGCCGAGTGATTCGGCATGCATGTTAGTGTCTGCACTCCTGAACTAGGGGAGGCCTTTGTAGTACCAGAAATGGCAAAAGGCAAGTGGACATTACATGCATGTGGAACAAAACACCCCCTGATTATATGGAAGCCAAGACTGGCATGTAACAGGTAGGACAAAGTGTTAGGTTCCCATTCTGCAGAGACCACCTTGACGATTGTGGTGAATGGGCTCAGATAATTTTGTACAAAATGTATTTGCCAAGAGTCTCTAATTTATTAAACAAGCATAGCATGAGCTTTGGAATATTCTATCACTGTGGCATTTTGTGCTTTATCTGGTAGCGGTGTGCGGCTGCAATTTATGTATTTAACTTCTAACTCAGCTCCGCTACATCTGTCTTTCCCTCTCAAACTGTGCCTGCACCGCTACCCATACAGCTCTGCTACATCTGTCTTTCTGTCTCACACTGTGCCTGAACCGCTACCCATACAGTTCTGCTACATCTGTCTTTCTCTCTCACACTGTGGATGAACCGCTACCTATACAGCTCCGCTACATCTGTCTTCACCTCCCCCAATAGCTAAGCAACTTCTAACTCAGCTTTGCTACATCTGTCTTTCCCTCTCACACTGTGACTGAACTGCTACCCATACAGCTCTGCTACATCTGTCTTTCTCTCTCACACTGTGCCTGAACCGCTACCCATACAGCTCCGCTACATCTGTCTTCACCTCCCCCAATAAGCTAAGCAACTTCTAACTCAGCTCTGCTACCTCTGTCTTTCCCTCTCACACTGTGCCTGAACCGCTACCCAGGGCCGGGACTAGGGGTAGGCGGGGGAGGTGACCGCCTAGGGCGCCATCTGGAGGGGGGGGCGCAGCCAGGGCCGGATTATAATTGGAGCATCTGGAGCTACTGCTCCAGGCTCCGGCTCCAATGATTTCATGGGGGGCCCCCGCCCCCCTCAGATCAGCCCACCCAGCCACTTTAAAAAAGCATACTTACCTGTTCTGCGCTGCCGCTGCCATCAGGTTCCGCACTCCACTGTCTTCCCTGCCGGCGCACACTATGACCTGACGCAGCACAAGACGCTGGTCTGAGGGGGGGCACAAGACGCTGGTCTGAGGGGGGCACAAGACGCTGGTCTGAGGGGGGGCACAAGACGCTGGTCTGAGGGGGGGCACAAGACCCTGGTCTGAGGGGGGCACAAGACGCTGACCTGAGGTCTGATGGGGGCACATTGTGTTGATCTGAGGTCTGATGGGGGCACAAGACGCTGACCTGAGCTCTGATGGGGTCACATTGTGTTGATCTGAGGTCTGATGGGGGCACAAGACGCTGACCTGAGGTCTGATGGGGGCACAAGACGCTGATCTGAGGTCTGATGGGGGCACAATGTGTTGATCTGAGTTTTATTATCCCTGTACTGTGACATCACTGTGTTTATTATCTCTGTACAGTGACATCACTGTGTTTATTATCTCTGTACTGTGACATCACTGTGTTTATTATCCCTGTACTGTGACATCACTGTGTTTATTATCCCTGTACTGTGACATCGCAGTGTTTATTATCCCTGTACGGTGACATCACTGTGTTTGTTATCCCTGTACTATGACATCACTGTGTTTATTATCTCTGTACTGTGACATCACTGTGTTTGTTATCCCTGTACTGTGACATCACTGTGTTTATTATCCCTGTACAGTGACATCGCTGTGTTTAATATCCCTGTACGGTGACATCGCTGTGTTTATTATCCCTGTACGGTGACATCATTGTGTTTATTATCCCTGTACAGTGACATCGCTGTGTATGTATTATCCCTGTACGGTGACATCACTGTGTTTATTATCTCTGTACTGTGACATCACTGTGTTTATTATCCCTGTACAGTGACATCGCTGTGTTTATTATCCCTGTACAGTGACATCGCTGTGTGTATTATCCCTGTACAGTGACATCACTGTGTTTATTATCTCTGTACTGTGACATCACAGTGTTTATTATCCCTGTACGGTGACATCACTGTGTTTATTATCCCTGTACAGTGACATCGCTGTGTGTATTATCCCAGTGCAGGAAGAGGTAAGTGGTCTGTGTTTGTGTGTTTGTTTTTTATTTTTCAGGGTCGTGAATGCAGAGGACTACGTCGGATTCGGCGGACTACGTCAGACCAGTTTTTTTTTTTTTAATAAAATGGTCAAACAGGGGTCTGGGGGAGTGTTTATTTCAATAAAATGTTTTATACTTGTGTGTGTGTTTTTTTTTTTTTACAATACTACAGTTTTAGTAATTACGGCTATCTACAGATGGCCCTGATTACTAATACTGGGCTTAGTGCTTGCCGGTATGGCAGGCCAGCACTAACCCCAACATCTATTACCTCGGCACCCACCGCCACCAGGGGTGCCGGGAAGTGCCGGGTACCCGCAGGACCGGACCTTCTAAATTGAGGGTCTGGCTCTGGGGCGGCTGCAGGCTGGTACCATTAGGCTGGGAAGGGCCAATAACCATGTCCCTTCCCACTCTGGTAGTGCCAGGCTGCAGCTGCTGGTTGTATCTGGCTGGCGAAGGAAAAAAGGGGGGACCTCACGCCATTTTTTAAAATTATTTAATTATTTTTGGGAAAAAAATGGCGTGGGGTCCCCCCCTTTTTCCTTCTCCAGCCAGATACAACCAGCAGCGGCAGCCTGGCACTACCAGGGTGGGAAGGGACACGGTTATTGGCCCTTCCCAGCCTAATGGTACCAGCCTGCAGCCGCAGCATCTGACAATTATATATTCAAGCCATATATTGTAGAGGGTAAGGCCACCTTCAATATCAATATAAATAAATAAATCAGTGCACATCAAAATAAAAATGCCCTTCCCACTTTCTATCAGGTCCCTATCCCCCCCAAAAAAAACAATAAATTTATGTGCCCCCACCCACCCTCGACAGTATAATGGCCCACATCCACACCCAGTGTTGCTTTTCACTATGATTACTTTCCCCTACTGTCCCAAATATCAATATAAATAAATAAGATAAAATAAGATAAATAAATAAATCAAATATTTATAGTTATCATAACTTTGTTTTTGGCCCCAAAATCGTTGGTAAGTATAGTGGTAAGTTTTTTTTTGTTTTTTTTTATATTTACCTATGTAGATGCAGGACGTGTCTCCAGATCGCGATCCTCTTCTCCCTCTCTCCTCAGCGATGTCTGTGATCGCATACAGAGCATGCACGGCTCTATATACGAGCACAGACAAAAAAAAAGAGCTACCGCGCATGCTCGGCTGGCCGCATCTGATACAGAGCAAGCGCTGCTCTGTATCAGACATCGGCAGTGAATGGATAAGATCTGCGCATGCGCGGCGGCGTGCACGCTCCTGAATATAGCCGCAGCTGCCTGGGTGAAAAAGGACTGCTGTCTGCGCAAGCGCGGCCCGCTAGGAATCTGAGAAAAGCGGGCCGTATCCAAAGGAAACGAATAATAAACATCAGGGTAGGGATATATGATTTTATCAAAATAAGGGAAATGTGGGTAATAACTTCTAATTACAAAAATGATAAAGGCCACCAGTATTACCCTTTCAAGTATGATCACTGAGATGGGAATACCCCTTTAAGCACTGAGTTCTTGCGCCTGCACACTTGTTAGAAAACACAGCACATGCACACCCCTTCTTCTGCTGCTTGCCAAGCAGCAAAGATGATTAATGCTAATGCACTGTTGACCTAATACCTCCCAGCAGTGGAGGTGACTGCAGAACAACGCCTCCACTTCCAGGTGTAATGGCACGTGTGCACTAATCATGTTTGCTGCTCGGCAAGCAGCAGAACAAGGAGTGCGCAGGCGCAAGAACTCAGCGCTAGATATGAAGTCTAGCGCTGTCAATCTAAGGGGCGGGGGCGTGTTTGGAGCCCCAGGGGTGTCGCTAGAGCGGTGCTCAAACCGCATAAGCACGTCTCTTGGTGCTCCAATGGCTCATTTGCATATAAATAAAAATCTTCATTTCTCCACAACACTGGCACCTAGAAAGACAATACAAGTATCGTTTTACTCAGCTAGGTGCCTGGTTTAATAGGGTTGATCCTGGTGACAGAGCCTCTTTAAGGGTGGCAAATGGTATATGCTAAGACTAAGGCTACGACTAAGGGCTCATTCAGACGACTGTATCTGTTTTGTGGTCCGCAAATTGCAGAACCGCAAAACACAGATACCAGCCGTGTATGTTCCACGGGGCCGCGGAATGGAAGTACTGTGTGCTGTCCGCATCTTTTGCGGCCCCATTGAAATGAATGGGTAAACATCCATTACACCAAAATGCGGAACGGATGCGGACACAAATATATACGGTCATCTGAGTGAGTGGGGTTTCAACTTGAAACGTGTCACAAGCAAGCTATAGTATCACTGTGTTTCTGGTGTTCCAAACACCCCCCCTCCCCTTAGATTGACAGCGCTAGACTTCACATGTTGCACCTTCGCACTTGTTTGCAAACACAGTGGGTGTGTACTCTGTCTTCTGCTGCTTGCAATAAATGTAAAGAGCCATGGCATGGTCATGGCATGGTCATCTATCCATTCACAGTAGTGCAGGACAGGAGCACATCACCTATACCATCTTCTGGGACCCATACCACTTGGATGTTTAGGGCATATCCTGTGATGAGATGGGAATTTATCTAATTCATCTGTATTTGACTGAAAATTCTTTGTATGCTATAGCAGTAACCATTCACCTGAAATAAGGGCCCAAGCCCTGAGTTTCGTACCATTAACCCACCAATGTACAGTAGGAAGCATTCTCTGGGCATCCACAAAACCTAGATTTTTCTCTGATCTCCTCTCTAGCAATCACTTCCCCAGCATGCCAATTTCTCTGGTGGACTGTAATCCACCACCAATTGTGATTCATTAACACAGTCCATTAGGGTGCCTATACACAACATCAAGTCCAACCTGTAATCCCACTATATCGATCCCTGGATCAATGTCCATCTTCCTTTTAAAAAGGGGTTTTGCCAAGGCAAAGGGTGAGTAGAACAAGATTTCTATACGTCTATACGTTGTCATAAGCCTCAATTTTATTTTGAATTAAAAAGTCATCTAAACCCCTTTTGAAGCCATCTATTGTATTTGTTGTGACCAGTTCCTGCGGCAGGCTATTCCAGAGATTCACAGCCCTTACTGTAAAGAATGCTTGTCGCCTCTTATGACTGAATCTTTTTTTCTCCAGACGTAGGGAGTGGCCCCTTGTTTTTTGAGGGGGTTTAACACAGAATAGCTTCCCTTGATATTTTTTGATATCTTGATATTATGGTCCGTTTAATATATTTGTACAGATTAATCATGTCCCCCCTTTGGCTACTTTCACACTAGTGTTTTTAATTTCCGGTATTGAGTTCCGTCATAGGGGCTCAATACCGGAAAAAAACGCTTCAGTTTTGTCCCCATTCATTGTCAATGGGGACAAAACTGAACTGAAGACAACGGAATGCTCCTGAAAGCATTCCATTCCGTCTTCAGACGGGAGAACAAACCGCAGCATGCTGCGGTTTTCTCTCCGGTCCAGGCATCCGCACCAAGACGGATCCGGAATGACCCCCAATGCAAGTCAATGGGGACGGATCCATTTGGTGTGACACACCAGTAATCCGGATCTGTCCTCCATTGACTTGCAATGGGGGTCATTCCGGATCCGGCTACACATGTACAGAGATACATACAGACATACATACATACTCACACATACACACAAACACATACATACTCACATACTCCAAGCAGGGACGCCGGCAGCATGTCTTCACGCGCCTCCTGCGCGCAGCTATGACTGGGCGCAGTGGGGAATCGTCATCACTGCGCGCAGGAGGTGCGTGAAGACGTGCTGCCGGCGTCCCTGGCTGGAGTATGTAAGTATGTATGTATGTATGTATGTGTATGTATGTAAGTATGTATGTGTTTGTGTGTATTTATGTTCTCTGTGTCTGTGTCAACATGTGTGGGGCCGGAGCGCTGCTCTGGCTCCACACATGTATTAGCGGCAGCACGGATCCGGCACCTAAAGAGGCCTTAGACGTCTTTTTTCAAGGCTAAACAAATTCAGTTAATTTAATCTTTGCTCATAACTAAGATCCTCTAGGCCTTTTATGAGTTTAGTGGTTCTCCTCTGTACTTATTCTAACTCCAGGGCATCCTTTTTATGGATTGGTGCCCAGAACTGAACTGCATATTCCAGGTGAGGTTGCACCAATACTTTGTATAGTGGCAATATTACATCCCTGTCCCGCGAGTCCATACCTCTTTTAATACAAGACAAAATTCTGTTGGCCTTAGAGGCAGCTGACTGGCATTGCATGCTGTTATTTAGTCTATGATCTACTAATACACCCAGATCCTTCTCAACAAGTGACTCTCCCAGTGTTACTCCCCCTAAGACATATGCTGCATACAGATTATTCGCCCATAAGTACATAACTTTACATTTATCTATATTGAACCTTATTTGCCAAGTGGAGGCCCAAACAGTAAGTTTGTCCAAGTCAGCTTGTAACTGATTAACATCTTCCATAGACTGGACTGTATTACAAAGTTTGGTGTCATCTGCAAAAATAGAAACAGCACTATTAATCCCATCCTCTATGTCATTAATGAATAGGTTAAATAATAGCAGACCCAGCATTTAACCTTGGGGAACACCACTTATAACCGGGGACCATTCAGAGTAGGAATCATTGACCACAACTCTCTGGATACGATCATGAAGCCAATTTTCAATCCAATTACAAATTATATTTTCTAAACCAATAGACCTAAATTTACCCATTAGTCGTCCATGAGGAACAGTATCAAATGCCTTTGCAAAGTCCAAAAACACAATATCGACAGCCTTCCCTCTATCTAGGCCTCTACTCACCTCCTCATGTGTTTATAAGCTTTCAGAATGTGGAGAGCAATTGGTAAGTTCAGACCAAATTTAGAGTTGACCTCCTTCCAAAACGCATTAAACCCAACCCACACAGTTTTCCTCACTTGAGACCACTGACTTTCAGCTTCGGTTTTGGGTTTCGTTGATATAGTCCAGGCCGCATTAGGCTTCGTTCACAGTCGTGTTGGGAATCCGGTAGCCTGAGCCAACAGAGGATCACTGTATCCGGCATTGCTGGACATGACCATGTACAGCTGGATCCCCATTGACTAGAATAGGATCTATGCAGCGTTTTTTTCCATTTAGGCCGGAACAGGCTAATGGAATAGCCTGCTGCAATAGCAAACTTAGCTGTGAATGTAACCTTAAGGAATGTCTACATGGAGCAGAATTGCTGCCAAAAATGTCTACCATAATTCTGCAGCGGCAAATCCACATCACATTGTGTGAAATTTGCTGCAGATTTGTTTGTGGATTTCAGCTGTACCTCTCGTGGTACTTTCCCTGCTCTCCAGCCTGCCCTGATGCCAGTCTCTGTACTACCAGCCTACTGCACTCACATCTCGTCCCATAAGACCGCTGCAACTGTGACTGGCTGCAGTGGTCGCATGCAACAAGAAGTCATTGCAGGAGACCAGGTTGTACAAAAACCAGCATCAAACTAGGCAAGGAAAATGCGCAAGCACCAGGGGAGGCGAGTATAGTATATTATAAAAACAGTATTTTAATTTAGGATTTGAGGATTTTGCTACAGAGTCAAAGGTAATCTGCAGCAAAATCCATACAACTTGGGTTTCATGCGAATTTTGACTTCCCAGTTGAACTTTATGGTGGAAATCTGTGTATCAAATTGTTCAGCAATCAGTAGAAATAAAATCAATCAGGCTTTATTGAATCCAGATAAAATCCATCAAAGCATTCATGTATTGTCAACAATTCTGTGTCAGAAATTGACATGCTGCAGATTTAAAAAATCCACACGGCAGATCATTTTCCGCGCAGAAGGTTTACACAGCGTGTATGAGATTTTAAATTTCTCATTTGCTTTGCTAATACTATAATTCACTACAAATTTTCTGTCTGTACATCTGGACAAAAAATCTCAGCAATTCCATTACGTATGGACAAGCTCTTAGGGGGTCGTTTATTATCCGGAAATACACCTATATTAGGCACGGTTCTGCTACTCAGCGATCTTTTTGTCTGTGATGGGTTTTGTGATGAAGAACGTCATATGGTCCCTGCCTCAGGATACAGACACACGGCCAGGTTTCTGCATGTATTTTTGGAAGCCAAAAGCAGGAGTGGATGATAAATGAAGAGAAAGTATAAAGAATAGAGATGAGCGAGCAGTGCTCGTTACGAGCACTGTAGCGCTCGGGTCCCGTGTGAAATGCCCGCAGGCATTGCGGATCCGTCCTCAGCTGCATGTAAGTCAATGAGGACGGATCGTTTGGTATGACACTCATACCAAACGGTTCCGTCCCCACTGACTTTAAGACGGGTGAGGACGGAACCGTTTGGTACGAGTGTCATACCAAACGATCCGTCCTCATTGACTTACATGCAGCTGAGGACGGATCCGCAATGCCTGCGGGCATTTCACACGGGACCCGAGCGTTACAGTGCTCTTAACGAGCACTGCTCGCTCATCTCTAATAAAGAACAGATACAATGTCTCCTTTTTTTAAAATTTATTCCTGATTTTGGCTTCCAAAACTGTAGGCAGAAACCTGATCGACTAGCCATACCTTTAGCAGTGGACTGGTAAAACCAGAGTATCCTCCAGTGGGTCTAAGTTCAGAATCAGATGTCATAATGGGCAAAGCCACCTCAGGCCCATGAGTTTCGGCAAAAGACAATTCCATCTGCATCCGTGGATGAGATTTCTTGCCACAAAGGTCCATTTTTGAGTAAAATAATGGCCCATGCAAATTTTGTTGGAGATACAACAACTTCAGCTTAGTCAATTGCTATAGTGACTTCTGCTGGATGGACTGCAGTTTAGTGTTGTGACACTAGATGTTGCTGTTACTAATGCTTTACTTGTAGTCTATCTATGCATTATCTATGATATGGTGTATTTCCTGTACTGAAGTGAACTCACTGATTTCTTTTTTCCTGTCTCTGTGTGCCATCCACCATGTAAAGGCCCTTTTAGACGGGCCGATTCTTCTCCCTGCCCGAGCGCCGATCAGCGATATCGGCGCTCGGGCAGGGAGCCTTTACACGGCCCGACGAATCGAGCGCCTGGCCGCACGAGTGATCGCTGTATCGCTCGTGCGGCCGGGAAGCTCCATACTGTCAGGCGCACATCGCCTGTTTACACAGGGCGATGTGCGCCCGACAGATTGGATCTTTTGGTTTCTACAAAAGATCCAATCAGCCGACGAACGAGCGTTTTGCTCGTTCGTCGGCTGATTAGGGCCACTTTTACACGGGCCGATTATCGGCACTAGCGTTCCTAGGAACGATTTTTCGGCCGATAATCGGCCCGTGTAAAAGGACCTTTAGGTGACCTTCAGTTATTGCATGCATGTCCCAATAAACCCAGTTCCTGTTACTCCACAATGTCTGATCTAAACTGACTCTGCTGCACCCAGCAACCATACTCTGCAACAAATTTTCTGTCTAGCTATTGGATGATGGTCCTAAGAATTAATTCCTTTGTTGGGTCCATGTTACCTCAGTCTCACAACAACTCTGCCCTGCAAACATGGTATGTGGAAGGTGTGACAATCAATGTTGTCATCTGCAAAGATTGATCCAATTCAAAGCCCTCCAACCCATTACAAAAATGTGGGACCTTATAAGTAAAACTTTTGGGTTAGTGCTGGATCTTCTTACTATTTAAAGGGGTTGTCAAACCAGCACTTTGATCTGGATGCATGTAATATAAAAATTAGTATAGCCCCCACCTATTAGTATAGTGCCACCACCTAATTGTTCTTTTTCAGGTTGAACCCATCAGCAGTGAAACATTGATGGCATATGTTTTCAACCAGGGGTTCCTTCAATTGTGAAATTTCCTGGAGTCCATCCGAGTTTTTCGTAAAGGACTTCCCAGACAACCTGTGACTATAACCTATGACTGTCCCACCACACCTTGTCCTGGTTAGTCACTGGTCAGGTGCTAAGTACATTTACTAGAAATCCCGCTTTTGTTTAGTAGGTGAGGAGGGAGAACCTGTCTGTAGCTAATCATCCTTCTGTTATCATTTATAATAGCTAAGGTACAATGTCTACCTTGTGAAAGGTGCAATCACATGATGTGACTTTCATTACCGGGCACCTTGTTTATAGTACTACTGTATACTTCTATTCTCTTTCTAGATGGCACCATCAATACTGTTATAGCATCAGACATAAACTGAAGCTAGCAGGTACAAGTGCACAGGTTCAGACCGGCCCACAGGAGAACAGGTGAATCCCCTAGTGGGCCCCCAGTCCTCCACCCCTGCACAAGTGGCACATGGCACAATAGACTGACTGCACTACATGAAGCAAGCCCCTGAGGAGCTTGAGCAGAGGATAGGAGTGGTAATGCCTCTGGCTGCAAAAAGTCTATCATGGTGGCTTTCTTCACACTGTTGCTCCCTAGGGCCAGTGCGGTGAAAGGAAGGCATACTCGTTCTCGCCCGGTGTTAAGGGCTCCTGCCTGATGGTAGTTTGGGATGCCCTTGGTGTCAGCATTTGTATTTGAGCAAGGCAAAGCATGTACGGTGTGTAATGGCCGGCGTATGGTGCAAGAGTCAGTAACCAGTCCAGATTTAGCAGTCTCTCTTTACTGCAGTTGTAGTATTTCCAACAGTCTCAGAGCACTGTTCCAACAATGTACAGTGCAAATCTTCTCCCAGATGGTTTTGTATGGGTATAGGCCAGGTATAGTATTCCTTCACTGTTCATCTGAAGAATATGAGGCTGGCAAGAATATTTTTGGGAAGATAGCTGTAATATGCTACTGCACAAACAGATTGAGGGATACAACCAACCAGGTTGTGTCTAAGTGTGGATGGTGTCTTAGCAGTATTTCCCTCACAGCAGTAATGTCTATAGCTTTTGATAGCATTTTACCTTACTGACTCCATTTTCTTGGCTTCCTCTTTCTCCCCAGGAATATTTCAATGTAAATATGGTTCTTTCTTGGTAGATCATGCAGAGATGATTAGTCCCTGCTCTGTAGCTTGAGGCCTAGTACTGAGGAGTGGACCCTAGGATCATTGGAGTAGGAGCAATTGGATGTGCTTCCTTCCTCCTCATTCTCCTAACTAGAACTCCCCCTCCTGACTGAGCTTCACATAGGCCATGTGACTGATGAACGTGATGTCACTGGCCTAGGAAGCTATCAAACAGCAGATCGGTCCTAAGGATAGACCATCAATATTGAACACCCAGAAAACACCTTTAATGTAAAGAGCAACTGCCGTTTCATGAAACATTGGACATTTCATAGTGACGTCAGAAGTTTTGATCTGTGGACTCGGAGTGCTGAGACCCCACTGATCACAAAAAGCAGAAATTTCAGTTGAACATTGCGTCATTAGCTAAGGAGAAGGTGTGCCCCTTCATTTCACCGATCAGTGGGGGTCTCAGAACCTGGCTTCCATCAAAGTGTATGACATGTCAAAAGGCTTATGAACGGGCAGTTACATTTTAACATTTCATCAAAATACGCCCAGTTCTATTGTGATAATTAGAGTTGAGCAAAGTGAAGCATTTGAAGAGAATTCGGTCCAAAGTTTAGGAACAAATTTGAATTTCCTTTCGCTTATGATAACAAATCAGTTTTTCCTAAAAAGGCGGCCGCACGTGTTACAAAGAGAAAGTAAGAAGACTGGGACTGCAAGATCAACCATAATGCCATACAGCCAGCCAATCCGTAGATAGCTATACCTTGTGATATCACAGCCCTATAAAAGCCTCATCCCGGGCGGCCTCCGCCATTGTCCTGTGAGCTGAGCATAGGAAGAGACGTGGCAAGAGCTCATGTGCTAGGGACAGTGTTGTTGAAAATGATTAATAGAAGAATATTGGAGAGGGAGAGTACAGGGAGAGTGTAGGGAGACTGCAGGTAAACATGCTGCATCAATTTTATTTATTTATTCCTACATCAGCCGTAAACTAAGATATGTAATTCAAAAGCAATAAGATTGAAATCGTTATTATTCTGGTGCCAGTGTGCCAACCAATACCATCCAGCCTGCACCCCTTAGGGGAACCAGGTCTTAATGATGACCATCCTCATCTTTTGCTGGCTTTACTCCTTCCAAATCATCCTTCTTGATATCCATGTTCTAGAAGCAAGCCCTGGGGTTGGAGAAGTGGGTATGCCAGAGCTGATTAATATTCTATGTTTATTGTCAACCAGCAGCAGATTGCAGGCCAGAAGAGCAATAATATGCAGATTGTGCCCCTACCTAACCAGCCAAACACCATACCAGCAACAGCCCCTGTTCAAAGGTGCCGTGTGGCCATTAACAATGAAGAAGGATTATACAGTGCAGTCTTCTTTAATAAATGAAAGAAAGCTCCGCGTGGCCGTACCAAGGCAGAGTGGCCTGGTTATACCTGATTCATGACGAATTAATTTGGAACGTATTGAATTTCTTGGTGAACTGTGGCGAAGTTGCCGAATCAAATTTTTCAAAACTTTGCTTATCTCTAGTGATAATGTCAAAATAGTGTTCATCTTTATTCCTAGGCTATATTCTATCATGACGATGATGTCATAATAGTGTTGGTCATTGTCTCTAGGCCATGGCCCATGATGATATCACAATTGTGCATGTCTTTCTAGTTTGCACACTATGGTTACGTCACGATAATGTTTGTCTTTTTTTTTTTTGTTGGATTTTATTGTGATGATGTTATAATAGCCTGTATATTATTTGTAAGCCTTGTTCTATTCTTGTGATGTCACAATAGTATTTTCATTTACAACATGCAAATTATTGTGATTATGTCACAGTGGTTTTAGTCTTAGTTATTGGCTTGCGTTCCATTGTGATGATGTCACCATTTCTTTTTAACCCTAAGTTGTGTTCTAGTCTGATGATGTCACAGTAGCATTTATTTTTAGCCCTTGGTTGTGTACTAGTCTGATGATGTCACAGTAGCATTTCTTTTTAGCCCTCGGTTGTTTACTAATCTGATGATGTCACAGTAGCATTTCTTTTTAGCCCTCGGTTGTTTACTAGTCTGGTGATGTCACAGTAGCATTTCTTTTTAACCCTAAGCTGTGTACTAGTCTGATGATGTCACAGTAGCATTTATTTTTAGCCCTCGGTTGTTTACTAGTCTGATGATGTCACAGTAGCATTTCTTTTTAGCCCTCAGTTGTATAATAGTCTGATGATGTCACAGTAGTATTTCTTTTTAGCTCTAGGTTGTGTACTAGTTTTTTTAAATACAATCATCAGATTTATGAAAGTTTCTAAAAGAAAAACTTTTTGTTGCCCAAAGCAACCAATCACAGCATAGCGTATATTTTCTATAGTGCCCTTAAAAAAAAAGCTGCCCTGTAAATGGTTGCTAGGAGGAAAAGAAAATGTTTTTTCTTTTAGACAGTTTTCATACATCTGCCCATTGTAGTGATGTCATATTAGTGTTCACGTCATGATAGTGATCATAATGGTCATTATATCCAGGCAATGCCTCATCGTGATGATGTCATCATAATGTTTGTCCGTTTTAATGTGATGATGCCATAATATCCTTTATCTTCATATATAAGCTTTCTTCTAATCTGGTGGGGTCACAAAATATCGTGTCTTCATTCTATTCAGTTCTGTTGTCATGTCATGCCAAAATATTGTTGGTTTTTATTCTTAGGCTGTATTCTATTATAAGGAGATCATAATAGTATGTTATGTAGATTCTTAGGCTGTGTTTTGCTATGATGAATTAGCTTTATACTGCACATATTAATTACACCCTTGACCACATGGCAGAATCCTCAAGCTAAACTTATCCCTAACGCACAAGACCAAACAGAACCCCTTTTAAAAAGTCCAAGAGACCCCCCCCCCAAAAAAAAAAAAAACTCAGCAGTTTACTAAACGCTACTTTTCACCATCAACATCACATGAGCTCCCCACGTGGCCTAAACCTCCCAGGAGCCCTTATACTGTAGGTGTTACCATGATGAGTGAAGTGTGTGACGAAACTCACACAGGCAGCATCCCCAAAACTAAAATGGAGAAAACACAGCAGACCTAACAAACTGAAATAAAACAAATCTGAAGTGATTTGTATATGGAATTATTTTAGACTGCATTACTGCTATATTTATGATTCTTTAAATTTTAGGTTCCTTGTGCATATTTTGATGCAAACTCACCCGCTCAATACACTATTGTCATAGAAGGCAATATCTAAGTTAGCTGTTTACAAAGATCATTTCTCATTTGTAGCATACACTGAATAGATACTGCAATGATCAAAATGGACCCCCATTATGTCTGGACTAAAGGGCTTGGTGTTTGCTTAAAAAGGTTTTACTGTACAAGTTGGTCCCACAAACCCACCGTAATTATAAAGAAGAAGGTTAGGTTTGCAATATACTTACCATTCAGAAGTTGTGTGGATAGGTCGCTCAGGAACCCAGTAATGGAGTGCTCTTCATCTGAAAATACAGTTTCTGCCAACATCACATCCTTTCCCAGTCTTGGCTATAAATGGTGGATGCGCAAATTTCTGATTCCACTTCATCTGTGTATGCACCAGGGAGGGGATGATCCCCCCTTAAAACAAGATCCAGATAACATATAGAGATAGGATGTGCATCATATAATGTAAATTAAAATTATGTCGCAATTAACTTCCATACTCCGGTATGGCCACCATACCACCTGACCAGATATAGATTAGATCGTCAATGTAGCGGCCATACCAGATGATCAAAGAAAATAAAGAATTTGATATGTGTTTTATTTAATTTATATTAGTTTATTGAAACAGTACGGTATGTACATATTTTTTTCACCTGGTTAATTTTGTCATTCAACATTTCATTTATTCTATTTGCACGGCTTGTGTGTGTATATATAAATAGAGCTGGGTCATGTTCACACCTTCAGCTATGAGTAAAGGCAAACATATTGCCCGAAACATGTAAGCGGTGTATGTGTACCTTGTGTACCTGTACTGGATTTTATACTGGGCATAATAAAGCTGCTATTTTTTATTGGAATAGGATGTTGGAATTTTTCTAATTTATATCCAGTCATTTTGGGTATGATACCACAAGGGGGAATTTCTTCCATTCTTCTCTGAAGAGCTCTTCAAACTCTGCCAGGTTGGATGGAGACCATCAGTTGACAGCCATTTTCAGGTCTCACCAGAGAGGTTCTGGCTGGGCCTCTTAGGGACAACTCTGTGAATGTCCTTAAGCCACTCTGGTGCTGTCTTGGCTTTGAGTCATTGTCTTGTTGGAAGGTAAAACTTCAGCCCAGTCTGGTTTTCATTAAGAATATCTCTGTACTTTGTTCCATTCAACTTTCCCTCAACCATAACCAGCGCACCGTAGTGCTTCCGTGGTGTTCCAATCCATGCCTCTGCTCCGCATCTCCGTGATTGTGGACCCATTGAAGTGAATGGGTCCGCGATCAGTGATGCTGGCTGCACATGGCCTGTGCCCGTGTATTGTGGACCCGGCGTATGCAGGGCCGGCACCAGTCGTGTGCAGGAGCCCTAAAGCTCAGATTGTTGGAGTCCTGCAGTGATGGTTGACCTTCTGGGAGTTTCTCCCATCCTCACACAAGATCTTGGGGGCTCAGCCAGAATGACCATTGGGCTTTTGGTCATCTCTCTCTCCCAGAAACCCCTTTTACCCTGCAAACCCTTTCTACAAACCTTGGACTATTTTTCATAACTAATTATTTTGGTACCAGCTTAGAACCAAATATGAAATTTAAACAACACTTTTTTTTACTTACTAAGAAAATAGATTTATTATTTCAACATAAATACAAATAGAATATAAATAAATAACTATACACCAGAAAATAATCTAATAATCTCTAAAAAAATAAAAATAAATTTTCTATTCTGTATAGACAACAGATGTTGATACGAAATATCACTTTTTCTCAACATCTACGTACATCCAGCGATCAATTGTGCAATGTAGTAGTCTTTCACATTGCTGTTCATCACATATGTCCTCTGGTAATGCAACAGCAGTTTAATCTTGGTAAAATGTGGTCTCTCTGGACTGTCATTCACCTGTCAGTATAGGCGGAGGGGGCTTCATGGCTGCAGAGTTGTAGGGTCAGATTCAGTCTGGCTAAATTCCCTGGCCAAGGTACTAGAGCTTGTCGACGCCCATCACTTGCATCTAGCACCTGGGGCGCAAGCACCGCCCCCCTGGCTATAACTCTATATGGCTAGACAGCTATTGCAAGCTGTAAAGTTACAAGTCCTGCAGAAGACCAGTTGTCCTCTACGTCCGGAATGGGTACAGTTCTCTAGTAAGGTTTGTAATGTAGCATGGCATCTCTTTGAAACCTCCATTCTTCCCTTTACTCTCAAATTTGTAGGCCACCCAATAAGCAAGGCGGGTAAGTAGCTGAGTCAGTTCAAGATCCTTTTCGCTCCCACTTAGCAACTCACATAATGTCTTTAGGAAGATGGAACCTGATGGGTTATTGAACGCTGCATAACCTGAGTAAGTAAAGGGATACAGCAATGAGAAAAAGATACCAACTAGAACCTATGAAAAACTGTAATTTCCATTTCCAAGCAACAAACAAGCATGGCAGTATCCCTAGACTATGGGATTCGGTAATCTCTGGGATAGCTTAAAAAGATCTGTTGTCTCTAAACAGGTCTGTTTTAGTAAATACTTTCCCATAAGAATATTAATTTAATCAATACTCTACATTGTAATCTTTCTCTGTTATTCCTCCTAAAGATGTAGGAATAAACTGTCTTCATTCTCCTTGTGAATCACCACTAATTGGACAGTATCACGTCGTGTAAGGACAGACCTCCTCCTGGCAACACCTGGTTGTCAGTTTTTGTTAGTACGAATAACAAAGGAACGGAGCTGTAAGAAGAGATGCTTTAGGATTGTTATTTCATGGGGAATACAAGTATTTAGTAAAACCGACATGTCAGGAGAACTGATATTATCCTCTGGGTTACGTGGCTGTATTGTGTCATTCCCACCACAATCCACTGTTCTCCATGGACTGGAAAGAGATTTTCATATTCAGTAGGGTAAGGGTAGGGCAAGTTCATATTTTTCAGGTTCTAAGGCTAGGGAAGAACGTGAAGCAGTCACCATAATGTAACATAGATAGTGGACAATGGAGGGCTGTACACGACGATGAATAGCCGCCATCACTAAGGCTGATTGGTGAGGTTTGGGGCAAATTTAATCATGGGAATGCTAGTAGTCCATGTCTTAAAAGGCTCTACATTTTGGTGCATAATGTTGCATCAAGTTTTAGACCCCCCAAAAAAAGAATCCACTGTCCCTAGCTGAATCCTTTTGGTTCTCAAGTTCATCTAGGGGCAAAACATGGTGTGACTTCGTAGAAGTGGTTGTAAGATACAACAAGTTGCACCAAAATAGTTGGTGTAAAGTAGCCAAACGGATCCAGCCATACACCAAATTTATCATCCATCATGAGCCCCTGTGATAAAGTTGGCACATCTAAATTGACACCCTCTATACAAGATTAGTAGATTTGCGCCAATAGTTAAAAACAATCCTTTGTTAAACTATTCTCACAAATTCTGACAGTCTTCAGGGTTGTATCTACTTCATATGGTCTATGCCAAGGTCAGAAACCTCCATCACTCCAGCTGCCGTGAAACAACTCTCAGCATGCTCTGTTTATTTCTATCAGTGTCCATGCTGGGAGTTATAGTGTCACAACAGCTGGAGCGCTGGAGGTTGCTGACCCTAGATCTATGCTTTACTTACTGTACCTTCACTGCTTGCAAACATGACCATAGTATCTCTTGGGAGGAAGTCAATGTGAGAGAAGACACTCATCTGCGCCGGGGCACTGTCAGTCTCGAGATCTGTGCCTTCATCTAGTTTGTTTCCTCGGCATGCCTATAACCAAAAATAACAGGTGTTATAATGGTACCCATACATAACAGAGACAAGTTCCTGATCACCACTGGGTGCTTGGTAGTGCTTACCTGTATAAAGAATAGTTTGGGTATTCCAGTCAGCGCTGGGCTGTTGTGTGGAGAGATCCAGCTATAGAGGTCTCTGAGCAGAACAGGTTCACCATAGAAGTCATATATGATGCCTTCTTCACCATGGCTGGAGAGGATGCTGATGAAACAATCGCCTTGTGGCTTCTTACTCTCTGCAGAAGATATCAGAGTTACCAATGCTGCCCAGTGTATCTACCTCCAATGAAACGTTCAACATCAGCTTTGTATCTTTCATCAACCAATCTAATAGTATGGGCTGTCAGGTACCACCATGCCTATGGTCCCAAAAAAGTGTAGTCCATGCCATGTTGGACATCTTCAGCTGATTAAAACTACCACATTAAATGAGGACATAGGGTTTTAGCTGTCTACCAGAACATGAGACCTCTGATCTCAACCAATAATATACTGGATCTCTCTGGAGGACCCAACCTATTCAGTCATTACATGGACAGCACTATAAGCAATATGTAATGCTTCATTTCACCTGCGATGGTGCTGTAGAGAAACTGAACACAAGCTGCCTGGTTAGAGACGATCACTGGTTTAGAAAAATTAGAGCAGTCCCCTCTGTTGTGTTACAGTAAGCGTCCTTTAACACTGGCCAAGGATCAGGCCAAGGACAAATGGTCCCATGAATGCTGGTTCCCGATAATTGGTCCGTGTAAAGGTGGCACCGATCACCCAACAAGTGAGCAAAACGTGCATCTTTAATGTGCCTGCAGCCTGAAGCGGAGGATGTTCTACCGATAATATGCAAAGTGAATAGGGCTTGAACAATCATAATAACGATCAGTCATCTTCTCATTTTGCATTGGGCTGTGTGGAAGGCCTTTTAAACGTGCACAGATCGTAAGAGGATCCTTTATAAGAAGGTGATCACACAATCTCTAGTACCTTTCTGATAGATTTCTCTGATCTCACTGGCGCCGACATCTGTATGGAGAGACACTGCAAATCCGAGACCATTAAGTACTTTGTGAAGACGTTTTATGTCATATTTGACACCTTTCCGGGGATCTAGTGCAATACCATTGCCCCCCGGTCGTATGTGAAACTCTGTGATGGCGATGATTATAGCACGGGACTTGGCCACCTTCGACATGATGAATCACTAAGAAAACATAAGCAGGGAGAAGATGTTAGTAAGGAAGGTACAAGTCATTATTCCTGTGGTAGTGGACACTTTTCATAGAAATACTGTGATCATTTCAGGTTACATGGATTCAGAAGTTGGGTGCCCATTTGGGGCATTTTTTTTTTCACATCCTGTCCTTGCAAACCGATCTCTACACTCAGTGCTCCATTTGGTTGTACAAAGGCACAACATTGTCTTTCAGGTTTTATTTAATCCATAAATTGCCTCTCCCATTGATGCCCAAGGCATTTGCCTAGTCTGCCGACCCCTCCTTCCAGCTTTGCCTTTAAATTTCTGACCATCTGCTTACTGTCAAAAAATGGAAACCATTAAATTCATATTCCGAAAACCTGTCCTCATCTAGTGCTTCTCATAGTGGTGAAATGTAGGTGACAGTCACTTTATTGATGCCCCGCCGTTCCCATCCCAACACTTCCCAGTCCCCTGCCAATCTTTACTTTCTCCCGATACCTCTCAACTCACAGGAAATGACCACTCAGCCAATCACTAGTTGTAGGATAGGTTATAGGGGGGTCAGACACTCAGCACTGCCACAGATCGGCAGCTAGAAAAGGCCATGGCGCTCCGGTGAGCACTGCAACCTCCTCGTACAGTGCCGCACATTGTATAGTGGCTGTGCATGGCATTGCAGACCAGGCTCATTCACTTGAATGGGACTGAGATTCACATAGGCCATGCAATCGATGAATGTGACATCAGTGGCCTAGGGAGAAGCCGCAACGCTCACTGGGGTGCCGCAGCCTCTTCAAACAGCTGATTGATCACTTTGTTCCTAGCATCATTGTCAGATACTGATGACCTATCCTGGGGGACACCAACAATTAGTCTGAGCAGATAGAGATTATGAAGAGCACGTGTCTCCCTGCCATACGGCACATTTATTTCTACAGCCAATGTGTTATGCTACAGTTTGCCAGAGGAGGCACTACAGGCACCCAGGAGGTCAAGCAGCTGAGATCCTACGTCGGTGTTGAAGATCATAGGAGTCCCAGTCCTCATTCTTCAGCATTTGTGGTCACCTTACTTTATTGAAATAAATGGGGACTATAGAAACCTAGAGAATCTACATTACAAAAAAAAAAAAATAATAAACCATGAATCATTTATTGTTTCTTTTTCCACTTAATATTTGATCAGTTACAGCAGGAACATTGTTAGCGGAGCTGCTGAGTAAGGCTCATGTAAAATGTAGGCCCGAAATAACCCACAGGGGCGCTGGCATGTCAATGAACATAACATCTGCGGAGAATGATCAAGAAAAATGTGATCTCCTGTTAATGACACTTTCAGGTCTAAGCCACGAATAGAAATGATTAGAAGACGGAATTTCATTCAGCCTAATGCAATTTGTCACCGAAAGACTGTCCTGACAAGGTACATGGCTCCTGGAGGTGACAATGAATGACAGCTGCAAGTGAAATATTCTGAGGAGCCCCAGGCTGGTTTTGTCCTCGGGAGGATGTACAATATAATACAAAGAGCGTTTCCATGTAATACATGCACATTATACGCATGCTGACACTTACTGTAAGTAATGCAAGATGACCCCCCCACCCCCAGTAAAAAATAAAAAAAATCTGGTTAAATACAAATCAGTCATCCTCTAATGTCAAGTTGTTTCTTAATTTTCTCAAGTGACCATGAGTGGATCTTGTCCAGATTGCTTACTTCGGAACCGAAGCAGAGTTCGGTTTCAAGTTTTAAAGTGGTTTTCCACTTTAAAAATCAACTACTGAAGTTATTCAACGAAGTCACGCACTTCCCTCCACTCATCGGAGCCCATACACCCTAATACTGTACGGAGACGGATTTCCATACAGTATTATTCCGAAGTTTTGAACAAAGTGACTTCGGATGAAGCGTCCGAAGCTCGCTTCGCTCAACACTACTTGTCATGATGTTTAAAATGCACTTCAAGGGTGAAAACATTTTTACAAATTGCAGCGTGCCAGGGGTCTGGCATTGTTTCCCATACAAGTGACATCATGGGGGCACATACTTTCCTCACATACGTTCCTCTTAAAAAAAAATGCTAAGCATGCAAAAAACACCATAAAAAAAAGGCAGGGCTCATGCACATAACTGTATGTATTTTGCAGTCTGCAAAAACGGATCCGCAAAAAAATACAGATGACGTCCCTGTGCATTCCGTATTTTGTAGAACGGAACAGCTGGCCCCTAATAGAACAGTCCTATCCTTGTCCATAATGTGGACAATAATAGCACATTTCTAATTTTTTTGCGGAATGGACATATAGAAACAGATTATGCAGACGGAGTAACTTCTATTGTTTTTTTTTTGCAGACCCATTGAAATGAATAGGACATGGAAAGAAAATACATTCGTGTGTATGAGCCCTAACACTGATCAAATCAGTTGTTTTTCAGACTTTTTTTTTTGCCCCTCCCCCTTCATTAGAAAAAAAAAAATCCTCCAAGAACAAAAGTGTGTGTAAAGGAACCCTTAAGGCCCCTTTCACACGAATGATACGGATTCAACTGCGATTGCGTACGTTTGTTCAGTTTTTTTCCGTGCGGGTGCGATGAGTTTTGATGCGTTTTTCACGCGCATGATGAAAAACTGAATGTTTACAAACAACATCTCTTAGCAACCTTCACTTGCGTGCGGATGCAATGCGTGATTCACACAGACCCATTCACTTCAATGGGGCCAGGGCTGCGTGAAAAACGCAGAATATAGAACATGCTGCGATTTTCATGCAACGGCGAACTGATGCGTGAAAAACATCGCTCATGTGAAAAGCCCCATTAAAATGAATGAGTCAGGATTCAGTGCGGGTGCAATGCGTTTGCATCACGCATTGCACCCGCGCAGAAATCTGGGCCGTGTGAAAGGGGCCTTAACCATATACTAGAAATTGAATTGGCTTTGGCTTTTTTTTTTTTAACCACTAACAAAGTGATAGAAACAACATTTTTTTTGCATACTACATGCGTTTATGGTGTTTCTTGTGTTTTATTTCTCTGAACAACATTTTTTCCTGGTGTTTTATTCCCTATAGTAAGGCTACATTCAGACGAATGTATTTTGTTTCCGCATCCGTTCCGTTTTTTTTTTGCAGATTGAAATGGATTCATTTCAACGTGTCCACAAAAAATGTGTCCACATCAATATGTCCGTTCCTATTTCTTGCGGATCACAAAATACATACGGTTGTGTTAATGTAGCCTAAAGGAAATGTCAAAACACGAAAGCTTCAACCCAAAACACACCACCTAATTAACACTTTGTGTCCTGCGTTTAATATTAACGTCTGGAGCTGGCATTTTTACTGTAAAATATGCCACTAAAACCACAAAAAAAAAAAGTAATTAAAATCTTATATATGAATAAAAACATATACATTAGACATTTATGCTGACCATTTGCATCTTTTCATGAACAAGCATGAGAAATGCTGATGGCAAATTGCAAATCGTCAAAATGCGGATGTGGTCAGTGTACCGTCCGCATTTTATTTGCAGACTCATTGTTTTCAATGGGTTCGTAGTCCGCATTTTGCATGAATGATCCGTCTTCTGTCCACATCTGTATGTCTGTTCTGCAAACGGACAGAACATGTCCTATATACTTGTCTGCAAAGTATTGTCTTGAAGACAATGGATCTGCAAAAAATGCAGATGGGACACAAACCGCATCCGTATTTTTCAGACTGATAAAAAGGACCTAAGGCTATGTTCACACTTGGTCATTTGGTCAGTGATTGTGAACAAAAACCAGTATTGGAGCCTCCACAGACATAAGGTTATGTAAGGCTCCATTCACACTTCCGTGAATGGCGTCCGCATCCGATCCGCAACGTTACGGACCGATTCACTTTTAATGGGGCCACAAAAGATGTGGACGGCACACAGTGTGCCGTCCGCATCCGCACTTCCGTTCCACGGCTCCGGATAAAAATAGAACATGTCCTATTCTTGTCCAGATCCACGGACAAGAAAAGGCATTTCTATTATGTGCGGTCCGCAAAATTGCGGACTGCACATGGCCGCTGAAACACGGACAGCAAACACGGACGTGTGAATGCAGCCTAAGACCTCTTTCACACGAACGTTGTGTTTTGCGGTCCGCAAATTGCAGAGCCGCAAAAACAACGAATGGCATTCGTGTGCATTCCGTATTTTGTGGAACGGAACAGCTGGCCCCTAATAGAACAGTACTATTCTTGTCTGTAATACGGACAAGCATAGGACATGCTCTATTTTTTTTTTTTTTGCGGGCTACGGAGCGGAGCAACGGATGCGGACAGCACGCGGTGTGCTGTCTGCAGTTTTTGCGGACCCATAGAAATGAATGGGTCTGCATTTTTCATGTGAAAAATGCGGATCGCAGTCCGCAAAAAATACGTTCGTGTGAAAGAGGCCTAAGGGAAAGATCTGCCCCTGCTCTGTGTTTAGACCCACACCTGGTTTTGACTCATAATCACTGACCGAACGCTGAGTGTGTGAATAAAGCCTTAACTGCAGATATTTGGAACAAAAAGCCACTTCTGAAGTGCAGTACAAAACATGTAGATTGGATTTTTCAAATTCTCAGGGGCCATTTATCAAACTGATGTAAAGTAGAGGTGGCTTAGTTGCCCATAGCAACCAATCAGATTCCATGTTTCATTTTTCAGAGCTCCTTTAGAAAATGAAAGGTGGAATCTGATTGGTTGCAACTAAGCCAGTTCTACTTTACTCCAGTTTGATAAATCTCCCCCACTGCCGCCTACAATTTCCCCCATTGCTGTGCAGTCACATCAGACCTCTATCTATGTAACAAATGCAGATTATGCTGTGGATTTTAGACCACACATATCATTGCAGTGGGACCTTTTAGCCTCCTCAAGAATCAGGACTTTGAGCTATTGCGATCTTTGTAATTGCGATCTTTCCCATAGTTATGCTCTGACAGACAATTCAGCGAGTCATGTGAAGAGCTGCCCATAGACATTAGATTACTGACAGAAAAAGATGTGATCCATAAAACAGTATATAATAATCACGTAAGAAAAGTGCCTTTACCTGCTGCTGCCTGCGCTCCTCCAGAACATCTGTACTGGGACAAGTTTATGTAGTGTGTGCAGACTGGGCGGTTACCATCGACAGCCAGGTGTCACACCTTCCTACAAGCTGAGTCTCAGCCAGGTAAGTCTTGCGTCATAGCCCTGTAGTTTCCTACAGGATCTAGGAAATGAGACCCGACTAGAGGGACGGCCATACTGGACTTAGTATTAACCAATAGACCTGACAGAACAACAGATGTGCAGGTTGGGGGACACCTGGGTAACAGTGACCATAATATAATAACCTTTAAATTGTCATTAAAAAAAAAGCATTTCTTCAGGGAGGAACAAAAATACCAAACTTCAAAAAATGCAAAATTTAGCCATCTAAGAGAGGCCATAGGTCTAACTAACTGGGACAAAATCCTCAAAAATAAAAATACAGCCACAAAATGGGATATTTTTAAAAGCATCCTAATATCTAATTGTGAGAGGTACATACCATATAGGAATAAAAGGTTAAGGAACAAGAAAAAACCAATGTGGATAAATAGAACTGTAAAAAAAGCAATAAATGACAAAAAGAAAGCATTTAAATCACTAAAACAGGAGGGGAGCAAGGAAGCATTGAAAAACTATAAGGAAAAAAAATAGAATTTGTAAAAGACAAATAAAAGCAGCTAAACTAGAGACTGAAAGACTAATTGCTAAAGAGAGTAAAACTAACCCTAAAATGTTCTTCAATTATATAAATACTAAAAAGTATAAATCTGAAGGTGTCGGCCCCTTACAGAGTAGTGAGGGGGGAGTAGCAGAGAGCGATGAGGAGAAAGCAAAACTCTTAAATATTTTTTTCTCCACTGTATTCACTGAGGAAAATAAACTGTCAGATGAAATGCAGAATATAAAAGTGAATTCCCCTTTAAAAGTGTCCTGTCTGACCCAGGAAGAAGTACTGGGGCGTCTTAAAAAGATTAAAATAGACAAATCGCCAGGACCGGATGGCATACACCCACGTATCCTAAGAGAATTAAGTAATGTCATTGCCAGACCCTTATACTTGATATTTAAGGACTCTATACTGACAGGGAGTGTTCCACAGGATTGGCGCATAGCAAATGTGGTGCCAATATTCAAAAAGGGTCCAAAAACAGAGCCCGGGAACTATAGGCCGGTAAGTTTAACATCTGTAGTGGGTAAACTGTTTGAAGGTTTTCTAAGAGATGCTATCTTGGAGTACCTCAATGAAAATAAGCAAATAACTCCATATCAGCATGGCTTCATGAGGGATCGGTCATGTCAAACCAATTTAATCAGTTTCTATGAGGAGGTAAGTTCTAGACTTGACTGCGGGGAATCAATGGATATCGTATATCTGGACTTCTCCAAAGCATTTGACACTGTACCACATGAAAGGTTAGTATATAAAATGAGAATGCTTGGTCTTGGAGAAAATGTCTGTATGTGGGTAAGTAAATGGCTCAGTGATAGAAAACAGAGGGTGGTTATTAATGGTACATACTCAGATTGGGTCACTGTAACTAGTGGGGTACCACAGGGGTCAGTATTGGGCCCTATTCTCTTCAATATATTTATTAATGACCTTGTAGAAGGCTTGCACAGTAAAATATCAATTTTTGCAGATGACACTAAACTGTGTAAAGTAATTAACACAGAAGAGGACAGTACACTGCTACAGATGGATCTGGATAGACTGGAGGCTTGGGCAGAGAAGTGGCAGATGAGGTTTAACACTGACAAATGTAAGGTTATGCATATGGGAAGGAATAATGCAAGTCACCAGTACATACTAAATGGTAAAACATTGGGGTAACTCTGACATGGAAAAGGACCTAGGAATTTTAGTGAACAGCAAACTAAGCTGCAGAAACCAGTGTCAGACAGCTGCTGCCAAGGCCAATAAGATAATGGGTTGCATCAAAAGGGGCATAGATGCCCGTGATGAGAACATAGTCCTGCCACTTTACAAATCACTAGTCAGACCACACATGGAGTACTGTGTACAGTTCTGGGCTCCTGTGAACAAGGCAGACAGAGCAGAGCTGGAGAGGGTTCAGAGGAGGGCAACTAAAGTCATAGCTGGAATGGGTGGACTACAGTACCCAGAAAGATTATCAAAATTAGGGTTATTCACTTTAGAAAAAAGACGACTGAGGGGAGATCTAATAACTATGTATAAATATATCAGGGGTCAGTACAGAGATCTCTCCCATGATCTCTTTATCCCAAGGACAGTAACCATGACGAGGGGACATCCTCTGCGCCTGGAGGAAAGAAGGTTTGTTCACAAAAATAGAAGAGGATTCTTTACGGTAAGAGCAGTGAGACTATGGAACTCTCTGCCTGAGGAGGTGGTGATGGTAAGTTCAGTAAAAGAGTTCAAGAGGGGCCTGGATGTATTTCTGGAGGGTAATAATATTACAGGTTATAGTTACTAGATATGGGTTGTGTTGATCCAGGGAGTAATTCTGATTGCCTGATTGGAGTCGGGAAGGAATTTTTTCCCCTAAAGTGAGGAAAATTGGCTTCTACCGCACAGGGGTTTTTTGCCTTCCTCTGGATCAACTTGTAGGAAAACAGGTCGAACTGGATGGACAGATGTCTTTTTTCGGCCTTATAAACTATGTTACTATGTTACTATGTTACTAGAATATTACCTGCCCCAGGATAAATACATATTAGTCAGCACCTATTCATCACTGCTGATTTTCTTGACATAAGACCAGTATTTATATGTACTATCCCTTTAAAAAGATTTTTATAATCTTAAAAAGGTTCTCTGGGTTCCCAATATTGATGAGCTATCCTCAAGATATTAATTTCCCATGCCTCCAAAGTGTCCCTCTTTTTGATCCAAGTCCCTCTGTCCCTCTTTGATTCTTAAATATCCCTTTTTTTTGACCTGGGGAATGAATGCATAAATGTGCATTATTAAATTAACTAAACTGCTCCTTACTAAAGTGTCTGTATGGTTTCTTTCTGTATATTAGACCAGAACTTCATTATTTGGTGCAATTTGGACCTTAAAATATCTATAATCTTATGATTTATGTGCTAATATTTAAATGGACATTAAAGCACAAAAAAATTCTCAGTCTCAGGGGCTCCACATGCTGTAAAAAAATAAAGGAACTACTGCAGTTGTGATGGAGTCAGTAATTATAAACAGCTGTTTAAGGCCTCATGCACACGGCTGTTGCTCGGCCATTCCCATCAGAGGGCCATAAGACCCCATTTTGTGACTTTTTAAAAAAATGTACAATATTTTAATGCATGGGCGTTTTCGCGCCATGCTCACCACTTGGGACGATCTTTTACACTGGGAAACAGGCATAAAAGCGGAGTAAAAACTTACGTTTTGGCTGGAGTAGTTTTTACTCCAATTAGAGGTGCACCTGAGTCTCGTCATAAATTTGGTGCCTTCTCCACAAGTGCAGATGGGAAACAAAGACTGGTGTAAAGCGCCAGACTTTGTAAATGACCCCCATGGTGTGTAAAACGGTACAAAGGTAACTAAGGTTGCTTTCACACATTTTTTTCTTGGCATTATTTGGAGCTTTTCATTTCTGAAACACTATTGCTTTTTAGTGCCCTTTTCTTCCATTTTTGTACATTGTTTTTTTTGGGCCAATGGTAGTTTTTTTCCCAAAATAATGCATGCCTTAGATATAATGGGTGGGTATACTAATGCAGTATACTAATGCAATTGTTTGGTAATGTACTGTGATTGTAGGCTACGTACATAACTTTGTTCATTGGTGTGCATAAAACGGGCTGGTACTCAATGTGGTGAAGACAAAAGAGATAATAGGAGTGGTAGAAAGGAGGAACCTCTCTGGCTTATTACTATTGACAGACAAGAGTTAGAGGTAGGTTGTCATCAACTATAAACACCTGGGGCTTTACCTGGACAATAAACTAGACTGGCAGATGAACATTGATAAGATCCACAAAAAGGGAACAAGCCAACTGTGCTTTATGAGAAGGTTGAGGTCATCCAATGTTTCCAATAAAATACTGGAAATGTTTTATCACTGTAAGGGCTCATGCACACGAGCGTGTGCGTTCAGTGCCCATGCTGTGGGCTATAATTTGCGGTCCACAATGCGCGGGCACTGACATTGTGGCTACCGCATGCGGATCGCGGACCCGTTCACTTCAATGGGGTCTGCTATCCGCATCCGAGGGTCCGCACCGCAAAAAAGTAGTGCTTCCATGGTGTTCCGATCCGTGCCTCCACTCCGCATCTCCCGGATTGCGGACCCATTGAAGTGAATGGGTCCGCGGTCTGTGATGCGGGCTGCACACGGCCGGTGCCCGTGTATTGCGGACCCGTTCGTGTGCATGAGCCCTTATGGAGGGTGTAATGTTCTTTACAGTAGTGTGCTAGGAAAGCAGTATTAGGGTCGCAGATGACAATAAATCAAGAAAGCTGGAAAGGTGTAGGCTCCTGAGAGTTCTAGGTAGTTTGGGGGAGAGATTGAAGGGGAAGGGAGCAGACACTATGTGCCCCTCTTCTTAGGCCCCCAGCTACAAGAATCTGGAGACTAACAGATCTCCATGGGATCCTTTGCTTCTGCTAGAAGAAATGAGAATCTGCATAGCCAGAAGAAAAGTTAGTCAACAAGGTAACCTGCTTAAAGCTTTTCAGACCCTATTGAGGGGTAACAAGTTAAGACACCCTACACACTATTAATAGCAGGCATTATTAATAGAAAACAGTCACCAGCCAGAGATTATAGAGAGAGAGTGTAACCAGGCGGCCATTGCTCCAGTTTTGCCTAATTCATGCATCTGGGAAAAGGATTTGCACTGTGTACAGACTGTTGTTGGATGTACTACAACTCCTGTTTTACATTCAAGTAAAGAACAGTATTTGTTTTGTTGAACCTGGCCTGGTTACTGTCTCCTACTACACCATATGCTGGCCATTGCACTTCCTGCCGGGCACCCTTACAACCTCCCATGGGCGTAGCTAAAGGCTCATGGGCCCTGGTGCAAGGGTTCAACTTGTGCCCCCCCTTACCTCAGTGCTTTGTGGACAGGGGCAGGGGACCACATAGCCTTCATTCTGTCTGAATTGAAACAGCAGGCCGCCCCCCCATGCCAAATTTTTGACTTAACCATTTCCCTCCAGCGAGAGATGTAACTTGACCAGCATGGACTTTCTATAATACCAGTGTCTTCTTATGTGGCACACGGGTCTTTGGGCCCCATCAGGCTCCTGGGCCCAGTAGCAGCTGCTACCTATGCATCCCCTACAGTTACGCCCCTGCAACCATGGCAGGCAGGGGTCCCAACTACAGTGAGTGCAAAGAGGGAAGAAAGAATGCGCCCTCCTTTCCACTGCATCAGCCCTTGGGGGTGACGGCCTGGGGAGACCACTGTGACACATCCTCTAGTCGGGGCCAAGCTAGTATACAAAATAGTTGCAATTTTGTTGCACACTGTTTTAATGCTACTCTTGCCACTTGGGAGCAGTGGGGTCTGGGTCGTGGAGTGGAAGGCTGTCACTTTATGTGGTAAAATATTTAGAACCCTTTTACTTATCGAAGCCATTCTAAGATTTTTTTTCTTGTTACACATTGTACTTCATGACAGTGGTAAATGTGAGTCGATATAATTTATTTTTATTTATAAAAAGAATCCGAAATTTACCAGAAATTTGGAAAAAATAACTAGTGATACCTCATAAAATAGTTATTACTTTACATTTCCCATATGTCTACTTTATGTTGGCATCATTTTGTTCTAGTACGTCATATGTCGGGAAGTGGGGAATTAAAGACCCTGTCAGCCATTGAAAACAGTGGTGACATGTTACAAATCAGTCTGTGAGCTTTTTGCACAGCTGATATCTATGCTTTTATCTTCAAAGTAAATGTAATGCAGGATGTTTTCTAGAAGTTGAATGAAAGCCTGTGTTTGCACAACCTCCATCAGCTGCCATTCAGGCACAAAGATATAGCCTGGGGTAGGTTTCTTGAGCTGCCAGGAAATCCCAGTCTTGTGTGCTGATGACATCACTAGGAATTTCCTTCAGGTTATTTGGTCAAGCACTGTATTATCAGCTTGCTGACACTCACCTAATAGGTCTGGTATTGTAGTTAGTGTAAAATGAAGCACTGCAGATACTACAAGCCACAACCCTGACCCATGACTCTACAGGGAAATTTCCCAGTGGGCAATGACTAGGGGCCACCTGAGCCCTCCTCACAGCTGCTAGCCAGGTACATAACGATCTGATGCTATCAGTAGTAATTAAAGGGTTATTCCTATCTTAGACAATGGGGGCATATCGCTAGGATATGCCCCCTTTGTCTTATAGGCGTGGGTCCCACCGCTGGGAACCGCACCTATATCGAGAACAGAGCCCCCAAAGTGAAGGAGGGCGCACTGCGAAACCGCCCTCTATTTATTTCTATGGGGCTGCCTAAAATTGCCGAGCACTGGCTCGGCTATTTCCATCAGCTACATAGAAATAAGTGGGAGCGGTGGCCACGCATGTGTGGTGCGCTTCCATTAATTTCTATGGGAGCAGCGGGGAGCTGCGCCTGGTGGTGGCCGGACCCCGGGAAACCTGGGGTCCTCCAGGCACAGCGCTCCCCGCTCTGTTCTCGATATAGGTGTGGGTCCCAGCGGTGGGACCCGCACCTATAAGACAATGGGGGCATATGCTAGCGATATTCCCCCATTGTCTAAGATGGGAATACCCCATTAATTCTAGGAGCATCAGGCACTTATTCACCTGGCCAGGGGACACAGGTGTCCTCCTGAATTCACTTGTATCACTGTCCACAAAATGGTGTGGACGTCGCAGTATTTTCTGCTGCACTGTGGTATTTGGTTCTGCTGGGGCGGTATTTTCTGCTGCATTATGGTATTGATGGCCCCACCTACTTCTGTTGTCCCTGCCCATTTGTGGCTTGTGTTGGCCCTGCCTACTTGTGTTTCCCCGCCTTCTGTCAGTTTGGACTCGCCTACAACTTGGGGCCAATTTTAGTTTTTTTTTCTAGGGCCCCTTTAAGTTCCCAATCCACTTCTGCCCACAACGTAGAGTTAGACTGAATTCATGCCTTCTCAAACTATAGCATAGTTGTCAACAGTCCCCAATTTGCAGGGACTATCCGTTATTTCCAAAAACAGTAGCCCAAAATTACAATCTGTTTGCATCAAAAATCTGCCAAAAAATTGGCGCATCTAGGGCTTCTGCACTTTTTTTTTTCTACACTGACATGCTTGACAAGAGTGTGGGGCTTAGCGGAAGGGATGTTGCTACATGTCAAAATGGCAGTGCCTAAGATGCACCAAAATTGTGCCACAATTCTGACTTAAAATTCTGTCTCAAATTCAACCAACCAATAGTTGGTATACAGATATATCATCCAGCCTGAGCCCCTGAGATAAATCTGATGCAGGTATAGACAGCCGGTCTAAGTGTATGGATTTATTCACATGTTTTTTTTCCCATGGACGATTGTTCCACGTCAAACATTTTTAATGTGCTGAGCGAACACTAGCTAAGGAGGCATCTGAAAGTTAAAAAAAAAAAAAAAAAAAACAGCGTGGAAGGAAGGAGTTCTATTGAAGTAATAGGTCGAATACTAAGCTTCTAGGCCTATTACTGGTCTATTCCAATGCAGACCTGCAGGTGGCAGCACTGTACTGGAATTTACTGATCTTTGGATAAAATTCCTTTAGATGACTATAACAATGTTATTACTCACAAATTCAATGCCCTGTACTGCTAAAAATGGGCAGTAGAGAACATCACAGCCCCTAAGAATAATAAAACAGAAATTGTGAGTTAAATTATTCCTAAAAAAAATACTGTATGAACTTCTTAAAAATTCTATTTTAATAATTTATCTTAAAACTTTAGGATAGGATTATTATTTTTATCCTTTTATAAGACCAACTCTGTGATTTCATTAAGGCTGTAGGGCTGGACGGTCTGCAGCATAGGTTCATGCTTGATGGTATTACAGAATTGGCATCTATTGTTTCCACAGCGATGGCTTCCTATGGAGGGTTGTGATCTTTTAAAGCTATATGTTTTTTGAGACGACTAGGTGGTAGCTAGAGATGAGCGAGCACTAAAATGCTCGGGTGCTCGTTATTCGAGTCGAACTTTTCCCGATGCTCGGGTGCTCGTTTTGAATAACGAACCCCATTGAAGTCAATGGGAGACTCGAGCATTTTTGCAGGGGACCAAGGCTCTGCCTAGGGAAGGCTGGGTGAAAACCTGGAAACCTCAGAAAATGATGGAAACACCACGGAAATGGACAGGAAACAGCAGGGGCAGCATGCATGGATGCCTCTGAGGCTGCCTAATCCCACCATTACCCCAAATTCTCCTACTGGGGCATGTGTGGTATCGATTCTTCTCAGTTTAAAAGTTTCCCCTATCTTGGGACCATATATTTCATGGATTTTTCGAACACGGAAAAGGAAAAAGAGCTTGCTCTGGCCAGGGGAGTGTCTTTCCTACTGCAGCTAAGGGGACGTGTCCATGCTCTGCCTATCACAGGTCAGGAGGCAATTAAAAGAAGAACCAAAAAAAACATCAGTGCAATATCTAATACGTCCCCTATCCGGGTAAATTGTTTGGAGAGAGGGCCTGTAGGTGGGGGCAGGCTGGGGGGAAGGAGGTTGAGCTGGAAGAGCCAGAGGAGTGCCCCCTGGGCTAGCGTGTGTGGTGGTGACAACAGCCGGATGGATTTGGAAAAACTGTAGCATCAACCGGTACGGTATGTATTCTTCTGAGTTTAATACCGTATACGGCACCTATCCGGAAAAATAGTTTGGAGAGAGAGAAAGAGAGGAAAAAGATGTGCAGTATGGAGCAATTACACGGAAACTATTAGATTAGGCAGACGTGGTCTGCTTAATTGCAACCCAGACAAATGAGAGAAAGAGAGGAAAATGACGTATTTTTAAAAGTGACGTTCAGTATATAGATCAAGTGTGGTATGTGTTCTATGTATACTACTCAGTTTAATACCGTATATGGCAGCTATCCGGAAAAATAGTTTGGAGAGAGAAAAAGATAGGAAAAAGACGTAAATTGTTTGGAGAGAGGGCCTGTAGGTGGGGGGGCAGGCTGGGGGGAGGAGGTTGAGCTGGAAGAGCCAGAGGAGTGCCCCCTGGGCTAGCGTGTGTGGTGGTGACAACAGCCGGATGTAGTTAGAATGACGACACAGGACCCCAACTTAAAAATTTAGCATCAACCGGTACAATTGTCAATTATGAGCTCGATCAAGTGTGGCATGACTTTTTAGATGGAGATTGCATGTGGTCACGTACTCCCTGGAACCCCATAGTCACCCCTTCTCTGATGTGCTACCCCAGAACATTCTCTGCCCCAATTCGCAAGACCTTTTGCAGTCTCCATGTGCTGACAGTGGGGATTTACCAGTGTTGTCTAAGGAGGTGGTGGACAATGGCGAGACACAGGTGTCGGGGGGTGAGGTAGTTGTATGGGAAGCAAGTTACAGTGGGGACTACTTGGGGGGACTTTCTCATGATGGGACAGATTCAACTTGGGTGGATCAGGCACAGGAACAGATCAATTTTTTTTTTTTTGTGTTTATTTAACTTTTATTTAGCACAAATAACCACAGAGATATTTATTCGTTATCTTCGCTGCGCAGTCTGGCGTTGGGGTTTGTCACTTTGATGGCGAGCTGTGCCGCTCTCTCCACAATGGTCTTTAGGTTCTTAGATGGAGACGTTGTCGGCGATTTCTGCACAGAAGGACTTGTTGCTCATCAACAGAACCTCGAGCTCCTTGACATTGTGGACCAGGAATTTGCGGAACCCTGTGGGCAGCATGTGTTTGGTCTTCTTGTTGCTACCGTATCCAATGTTGGGCAATATAGATACGCAGGTAATATTATTTTTCACACCTATCCCAAAAATAAAATTTACGCAGTTTGGGGCCTGTAGGTGGACCTCCGGAAAAATTGTTTGGAGAGAGGGCCTGTAGGTGGACCTGCGGAAAAATTGTTTGGAGAGAGGGCCTGTAGGTGGACCTCCAGAAAAATTGTTTGAAGAGAGGGCCTGTAGGTGGACCTCCGGAAAAATTGTTTGGAGAGAGGGCCTGTAGGTGGACCTCCGGAAAAATTGTTTGGAGAGAGGGCCTGTAGGTGGACCTCCGGAAAAATTGTTTGGAGAGAGGGCCTGTAGGTGGACCTCCGGAAAAATTGTTTGAAGAGAGGGCCTGTAGGTGGACCTCCGGAAAAATTGTTTGGAGAGAGGGCCTGTAGGTGGACCTCCGGAAAAATTGTTTGGAGAGAGGGCCTGTAGGTGGACCTCCGGAAAAATTGTTTGGACAGAGGGCCTGTAGGTGGACCTCCGGAAAAATTGTTTGGACAGAGGGCCTGTAGGTGGACATCCAGAAAAATTGTTTGGAGAGAGGGCCTATAGGTGAACCTCCGGAAAAATTGTTTGGACAGAGGGCCTGTAGGTGGACCTCTGGAAAAATTGTTTGAAGAGAGGGCCTGTAGGTGGACCTCCGGAAAAATTGTTTGGAGAGAGGGCCTGTAGGTGGACCTCCGGAAAAATTGTTTGGAGAGAGGGCCTGTAGGTGGACCTCCGGAAAAATTGTTTGGAGAGAGGGCCTGTAGGTGGACCTCCGGAAAAATTGTTTGAAGAGAGGGGCTGTAGGTGGACCTCCGGAAAAATTGTTTGAAGAGAGGGCCTGTAGGGGGCCCTCCTGAAAAATTGTGGTAAAAGAGTGCCAGTTGGACCTCTGAAAAATGGCGTTTTTTTGGTCAGCGTTAGGCAAAGACGATATGGAGGAGGAGGAGGAGTAGAGAAGAGGAATCGGATACATAAGTAATGTTAATCTTTAGCTGCTTTCCCCCGGAGGAGATTTGAATTCCGGTGAAATCCAGGCTTTGTTTATTTTAATAAGCGTCAGCCTGTCAGCGCTGTCAGTTGACAGGCGTGTACGCTCATCGGTGATGACGCCACCAGCTGCACTGAATACCCGCTCTGACAGCACGCTAGCGGCAGGGCAGGCCAGCACCTCCAAGGCGTACAGCGCCAGTTCAGGCCACGTGTCCAGCTTTGAAACCCAGTAGTTGTATGGAGCAGAGTGATCGCTACAGACGTTGGTATGGTCAGCTAGGTACTCCCTCACCATCTTTCTGTACAGCTCCCCCCTACTCTGCCTAGACTGGGGACAGGTGACAGTGTCTTGCTGGGGTGACATAAAACTGGCAAAGGCCTTGGAGAGCGTTCCCCTGCCAGTGCTGGACAAGCTGCCTGCTCGCCTCCTCTCCCCCGCTACTTGGCCCACAGAACCATGCCCTCTGCCGCTAGCGGCGTCAGATGGGAAGAATTGTTTCAGCTTGTGCACCAGGGCCTGTTGATATCTATTCACTCTCATACTCCTTTCCTCTGCAGGGATGAGAGTGGAAAGGTTCTGCTTGTACCGTGGGTCCAGGAGAGTGAACAACCAGTAAACTGTCTGACTACCAGTTCTGGTGGAAGTTGACATCTGGCAGTCTACAATCGCTCTGCGCTGCTGGTAAACTCTGGATAACATGTTTAATGTCAAATTCCATCTCGTGGGCACGTCGCACAACAGTCGGTAAGCGGGCAGTTGTAGGCCGCGCTGCGCTACCCTGAGAGTGGCAGCATCTGTGGTGGACTTGCGGAAATGCGCACAGATGCGGCGTACCTTGGTGAGCAAATCAGACAGATTGGGGTATGTCTTGAGGAACCGCTGAACTATGAGATTGAACACGTGGGCCAGGCATGGCACATGTGTCAGTCTGCCGAGTTGCAGAGCCGCCACCAGGTTACGCCCGTTGTCACACACAACCATGCCTGGCTTGAGGTTCAGCGGTGCCAGCCACACATCGGTCTGCGCCGTGATTCCCTGTAACAGCTCTTGGGCGGTGTACCTTTTGTCACCTAAGCTCAGCAGTTTGAGCACCGCCTGCTGGCGCTTACCCACGGCACTGCTGCTGCGCCTAGAGCTACCGACTGAAGGCGCCGTGCCCACGGATGGTAATTCGGTGGAGGAGGAGGCATAGTACGTCTGAGAGACCATGACCGAGGTAGGCCCCGCAATCCTCGGTGTGGGCAGTACATGAGCGGCCCCAGGGTCATTCTCGGTCCCAGCCTCCACCAAGTTAACCCAATGTGCCGTCAGTGAGATATAGTGTCCCTGCCAGGCAGCACTTGTCCACGTGTCCGTGGTTAGGTGGACCTTCTCAGAAACAGCGTTGGTCAGGGCACGGATGATGTTCTGTGACACGTGCTGGTGTAGGGCTGGGACGGCACATTGGGAAAAATAGTGGCGGCTGGGGACCGAATACCGAGGGGCAGCCACTGCCATGAGATTGCGAAAGGCCTCGGTCTCTACCAGCCTATAGGGCAGCATCTCCAGGCTAAGCAATTTGGAGATGTGGACGTTGAGGGCTTGGGCATGTGGGTGGGTGGAACTGTATTTCCTCTTGCGCTCCAGCGTCTGCTGTAAAGACAGCTGAAAGCTGCGCTGGGACACGTTGGTGGACACTGTGGAGGATCGTGGAGGCGAGGATGTGGTTTTCCGGCGGGAGGCACTCGTGCCGGGGTCCTGGGCAGGGGGTTGACTAGCAGAGGCAGAGAGTGACGCAGGGGGTTGACTAGCAGAGGCAGCGAGTGACACAGGGGAAGGAGCAGTGGTGTGACCCGCAGGAGGTGGTGAACGGCCTTGGTTCCATTGAGTGGGGTGTTTAGCACTCATATGCCTGCGCATGCTGGTGGTGGTTAGGCTAGTAGTGGTGGCACCCCTGCTGATCCTGGTGTGGCACAGGTTGCACACCACAGTCCGTCGGTCATCCTCACTTTCTTTAAAGAACCTCCAGACTTGCGAACATCTAGGCCTCGCCACAGGAGCTTCACTACGTGAAAAAGTTGCTGCTGATGCACCAGCTCTGGCCCTGCTTCTCCCTCTGGCCACACCACTGCCTCTTACAACCTGTTCTGGCGCAGCACTCGCCTCCGCCTCAGAAGCACTGTCTTCACTCGGCATATCAACCCAGCTTGGGTCAGTCACCTCGTCATCCTCCGATTCCTCAGTCTGCTCCCCCCTCGGACTTCCTGCCCTGACAACAACTTCACCACTGTCTGACAACCGTGTCTCCTCATCGTCCGACACCTCTTTACAAACTTCTTCCACTAACTCAAAATTGTCATCATCATCATCATCACCCACAGACTGCGACAGTTGGAAAACTTGGGCATCGGGAACGAGGTCAGCAGCAACCTGAGAAGTGGTTTGTGACTCTGGGAAGGGTCCAGAAAACAGTTCCTCAGAGTATGCCGGATCGCATTCCAAATTTTCCTGGGAGGGGGCAGACTGGGGGGAAGGAGGTTGAGGTGGAGGAGCCAGAGGAGTGCTCCCTTGGGTAACGTGCACTGGTGGACAAATTACTTGAAGCATTATCCGCAATCCACGAGATCAGCTGTTCGCACTGTTGTGGTTTCAACAGTCCTCTACCACGTGTCCCTGTAAGTTGAGACATGAAGCTAGGGAGTGTAGCTCTGCGGCGTTCCACAGCTCCCTCATCAGCAGGTTCTGTCTCACCCTGCCCAGGACCACGGCCTCTGCCCCCTGCAGTAATTGAATGCCCACGCCCTCGTCCTCGACCCTTAGCCCTGGGGTTCAACATTTTCTGTATATAAGTGTATTATATAAAAAAAAATAAATAAATGGGCTGGTGTACTGAAACCCACAAACTTGTTCAGTCTGGTTTAATTAAGTGACGTAAAGAAAGTGTCACCTGGACAGAAAATACGGATTGGAGTGAGTGTGCTGAACTGTGACACACAGAATGGTTCCACGCAGCTGTGTGAAATGGATTTGTATCACTGAGCTAAAACAACTAAAAAACAAATTTTTTTTTTTTTTTTTAGTTTTGTTTGTTTTGGAACGTGACGTGCAGAAACTATCGTAGAGCTGACTGACACCCTACTGACGGTGGCTATTTAAACTGCGACCCAGACAAATGTTGCACAGAGATTTTTGGGATCAAGCTATATACGTGACAGGTAGCAAAATACTTGGTTGTATTAAGTGACGTACAGAAAGTGTCACCTGGACAGAAAATACGGATTGGAGTGAGTGTGCTGAACTGTGACACACAGAATGGTTCCACGCAGCTGTGTGAAATGGATTTGTATCACTGAGCTAAAACAACAAAAAAAACTATTTTTTTTATATATTTTTTTTATATATTTTTTTGTAGTTTTGTTTTTTTTGGAACGTGACGTGCAGAAACTATCGTAGAGCTGACTGACACCCTACTGACGGTGGCTATTTAGACTGCGACCCAGACAAATGTCGCACAGAGATTTTTGGGATCAAGCTATATACGTGACAGCAAAAGACTTGGTTGTATTAAGTGACGTACAGAAAGTGTCACCTGGACAGAAAATAGTGAGTGTACTGAACTGTGACACACAGAAAGGTTCCATACTGCTGTGTGAAATGGATTTGTATCACTGAGCTAAAACAACAAAAAAACTATTTTTTAAAAAAATTTGGGGGGATTTTTGTTTTTTTTGGAACGTGACGTGCAGAAACTATCGTAGAGCTAACTGACACCCTACTGACGGTGGCTATTTAGACTGCGACCCAGACAAATGTCGCACAGAGATTTTTGGAATCAAGCTATATACGTGACAGGCAGCAAAAGACTTGGTTGTATTAAGTGACGTACAGAAAGTGTCACCTGGACAGAAAATAGTGAGTGTACTGAACTGTGACACACAGAATGGTTCCACACTGCTGTGTGCAATGGATTTGTATCACTGAGATATAACATTAAAAAAAAGGGGGGTTATATATGGCGATAGCTGCACTACTAGTGCCAGCCAGCCAGCCAAGCCAGGAGACAAAAAAAAAATTCTTGTAGCCCTTAGAAGGGCTGTTGGGTTCTTTGTGGGTGATTCCTGCCTAACAGAGAACTAAATGCAGGCCCTAACACTCTCCCTGAAACGCAGCAGCTCTATCCCTAACGACATCCAGACTGCATCTGAGCCGAGCACCGCGGGCAGTCGGTAGTATATTCCAGGGTCACCTGATCAGGCCAGCCAACCCCTGCTATCGACATGTAAGGGCCCCACGTGATGCTGGGTGTACCGCAGAGTCTCCTGGCTTGTGATTGGCTGAGTTTATAGGCGCCAAAAAAGCACGATGCGGAAGTTGCCATTTCCTCGAGCATGGCGAGATACTCGTCCGAGCAGCGAGCACTTACAAGGACCCTAATACTCGAACGAGCACCAAGCTCAGACGAGTATGCTCGCTCATCTCTAGTGGTAGCATATTTTTAATTGTAGGTGCCCTCCGGTAATCTGGTACATCAGGGATGCCCAACCTGCGGCCCTCCAGTTGTTGCCAAACTACAATTCCCAGCATGCCTGGACAGCCCACAGCTATTATGGCATACTGGGAGTTGTAGTTTTGCAACAGCTGAAGGGCCACAGGTTGATCATCCCTGCAGTACATGGTCATCAGGCTTTTTGGAAGTCTTTTTGAGATATGGATCAAGTAGAAGGGGGGGCACTGTTTTATAAGTATAACCCTTAATAATCAAACATGAGCAAGATTAGTTTTCAGATCCAATATTTCTAACTCGTAAGTCCAATTATGATAGGCTCTACCAGCACAGGTACAATATGAGAAGGAAATACCTAAAACACCGTACCATCTAAACATTGTACTCTGCAATACGAAAGACAAGGACACTAATGGTATTACGACTACCAGGGGTGCCCCTAGCCTTTCTGCTGCCTGAGGAAAAAACTGAAACGGCCCCCCCCATGCCAATTTCTTAACCTAACCCCTTTCCTTCTGCCCTACTGTTAAAAACATACTTGGAAAACATTACACACAGTGTTACAAAACATACAGGGTAATACAGCGCCACATACCTGTTACATCCAGTAACGTTCTCTTTCTTTATCTTCTCCATTCAGACCAGACCACCTTGATTATTTCTTTCAGCCATCTCTTGTCTCTGCAGAGTTTGACAAAAAGACATCTTTCCTACTTTTCCATCCTTCTTCCCACCTTCTGAACACCCCATACTGCCACCTCTAGTACTGTGCCCACTGTGCTTCCCAGTACTATACTGCAGAAATACATAATCCTCCTGAAAATACTATTACCACCAGGGGCGGACTGGGAACTTAAAGTGGCCCTGGAAAAATACAAAAAGTGGCCCCATTTTCTAGTTGGGTCCAAATTGATGGAAGGCAAGGCCAGCAATACCATATTGAGGCAGATTATACCACCCCAAGAGAGCCAAATACCACAGTGCATTACAAAATACTGCCAGCAGCACAAAATACAGCCCCAAAAACTTCTACTGGCCAACCTTGAGGAGGGCCCAAGTGGCCCCCTGGGCATCGGCCCACCGGGAAATTTCCCTGTAAGGTCTATGGCCAATCCGCCCATGATTACCACACAGATAGTTCCCCTTCAATTATTGGCCAGGGTGCCTTCATTAGAGGGCCCCTGGGTTCTCTAGAAAGAGGATCTCTAGTTTGTGGGCAGTCTATGACCGCCATGCTTAAATTCCGCTTGGGTTCCAGGCATCTGCTTCTGTGCTGGTTCCCGTTTGTCTTGTTGTCTGATCCATGTCCTGTGTTTGTTTGTGTTCCAGTCCTGTGGTTCTCTGCTGGTATCAGCCAAGTGTACCGGTACCTTCCTGAAGGTGCGACCAGTGAGCCCTCGGCCCAGTTCATCCCCACCACCAGGGGCTCTGTGAAGCATGGGGTTCACTGGCTGTTCGCCCTCCTGGGTTTTGCCTCTTGTCTGCCAGTGCACTTGGTTCTGTGGTAATGCTACCACTATTTCCTAACCTGCATATGTTACTGTCATGTTCCTTATTACATGTATTACTCTGTTGGCCCCTGGTCAGAATCTTGCCTGTGTCCAGTTTGCAAGACATTCCAGAGGTCTGCCTTGGGCCTCCGGCACGTTACACTTATGGTGTTTGCCAGTAAAATAATTCCCACTTGCAATGTTTGCCAGTACAAAAATGCTCCTATGTCCCCATAGTGCTTTCTCCAGTTACAAAATAATGACCTCCTCCCATTTTGGCCCAACACCATGCTGCCAAATAAAAATAATAAACTCAAATACTTACCTCCATTCTGCTGCCAGCAATGTGGTGCAAGTCACGGACCTCTTCTAGTCTGTGCCCTGAGCTCTATGTAACCCGGCTCAGGCAGCGCAATAATGATGACACCGGCCTCTGATAGACTACAGGAACTAGGACTAAAGCCTATTAGAGGAAACGGTGGGCCAGGGAGACATCGCTCCTGTGCCCGTTGTGGCTTTCAACTGTATTGCTTTATTGAGTACAGCGATACAGTTGAATATGTAGAGATGAGCGTTTCCACAATGGAAGCGTTCATTGCCCATGGCCCTTCTGCTGCCCCCCTCTTTCCCCTACCTCGTGCTGCCTGGGGCAATCGCCTCACCCCACCTCATTGGCGTTGCAACCCTGACAATTACTCCTGTTGATAACAAAGTTAATTGAGACCCTCAGAAAACCTGAGGTATTTTGGATCTACAAGCTGCAGACTAGCCCTATGGCCTTTATGACATCAGAGATGGTCCTATAAAGTGAGAAAAATAATAATCATTTTAGTTAAAAAAAAAAAAAGTTATCAAAAATAAATATTAAAACGGTATTTTAGGGATGAGTTAACGCACAATTTCAGTTTTTTATTCTTGGGGCTATGCTGCTCTCTACTGGCCATTTTTAGCAATACAGGTCATAGAATCCGAGAGTAATACCATTGTTATAGTAACCTAATAACTTATTATACTACCCATATGTCATCAGTATATCACATCCTGTGTTATGTTTTTTCATGAGATTGTCTCCCAACATGCTGCATACTATATATCGCTGTGGAGCCCTGGCATGTAGCTGTATTATAATGTCATACCATGCAGGCCTCCTACTGAACCAAGATCGCCCTAGGGTTTTATGATAATCTTGGGTATTGTGGCCATAACATAGGTGCTAAGATGCAGCCATATTGTTATTTCCCCCCCTGGTGTTCTATTGATTCCTTTCTCATACCATACACCTATTGGCGGTCTTTTGTCCTGTCCGTATTTTGCATAGTATTTATAAAGGGTCGCACAGCAGGTGATGAATTAGAAGATGCGTCTTTGTATTCGTCAGGGCGCAGGTGGATCATGTGTAATTGGACTACTTGTCGGTTGACTCGCAAATTAGGTGCAAAAGTTGCATATTTGATTGAAAGAGTCGATATTATTTAAAAAGTCGTTTATTAGATATAAAAAGTCACAGCCATGTGAAAGGGCGCACGTCTCCCCGCCCATGCTACTATTTTAACAAGATAGTTCAACGGCCCATCACAAAGCAGACGAACAGAACTACGCCACCCCTGGAATGGAGTAAAAATTAAAATGTTATTGCACCTAATGTTTTTGCATGTATACAAAAAGGCACACCTACCTAAATAAGCAAAAAAAAAAACGCCACCATTGTCAAACGAGGTGCAAATACCTCCAAAAAAGTCACACTTTCATTAGTAAATACTTCTAAAAAATTAGGCGAAAACAGCACAAAACACAATATAATAAATTATTCCCAATGTGTTCAGTGTTGTTGAGAAGGTGTCCTTACTATCACTCAATTTCCCTTAGGCTTCATGCACATTCTGTGGTTCCCAATGCAATTTGTGGTCCCCCAATGGTAAGGACAGTGCAGCAAGGACAGTGCAGCACCAACAGTAGAAGACAGAGGAGCGTCCGACCTGGAGCGGAGCTGCTCATCATCTTCTCCATTCGGTCCAGACAACTTCTCTCTGCTGCCTCGTCTCTGCAGAGTGTGACACCCAGACATCTTGGATTCCTCACATTTCTATCATCTCCCAACCAGTAGACCCCACAGTGTTATCCCAGCCCCCACCGACATGCAGTCCCATGTAAATAACATCACTCCCTCCCACAGCCTCCTTCACTATACAGTCCCATGTAAATAACATCACCCAGCCCCCTGCAACATTCAGTTCCATATAACTAACCTCACTCCCTCCCACTGCCGCTATCAACATACAGTCCCATGTAAATAACATCACTCCCTACCCCAACCCCCTCCAACATACAGTCCCATGTAAATAACATCACTTCCTCATATAGCCACCATCAACATACAGTCCCATGTAAAAAACATGACCTCCTCCTAGCCTCCAACACACAGTTATATATAAATAACACCTCTTCAGCCCTAACATACAGGCCCAGTTAAATAACTACAACTCCCAGCATTGCTCTGCCTCTCCCATCACTTAGCTCTCCCTACATGTAGGAGAGCTCACAACAGCTTCTTTCTCCAGGTCTTCTCCTATTCAGGTCAGTCCTCTCCTGCACTGGTCACTTGAAGGTGATATCATCGCAGGTCCTTCATAACACTGCCTGTTTTACTTGTCACATGACCTGTGATGTCACCACAGGTCCTTCATCAGTTGCAGTGCTTTAGATTCAATCCAATTCAATTCAATTCGTCCAGAGGACGGCAATACAATTGTATCTATCTGGCAGGCAAGACATTCGGGGCCTGGGACAAAACATCAGGGGCCCAGGCCCTGAATGTTTTAGCCTGGCAATGCCCCTGCTTTTCAGAAGCTTTTTACTCACAGGAGTAGTGGCAGTAATAATGTACTGCAGAACAAAATACCACCCAGCAGAACAAAATAAAACTGTGCACCATAAAAAAATTGCAGCACATAATGCTGCCACCAGCGCCACGGTATGACACTGTATTATCATCCTGACAGCAATACAGTTGAATTCAGGAGGGCACTCGTGCCCGTTAGAAGGTGCTTAAGTGCCTCGTGTTCTTACATTAATTAATGCTAACAGTATCAGATCTTTATGTACCTAGCCAGCGACCCTGAGGAGGCCTTGGATGGCCCCCTGGGCATCGGCCCATTGGGAAATTTCTCTGTATGGTCTATGGCCAGTCCCCTGGGCATGGAGCACCAACGTGACAATGGCGCTAGTGAGATAGTTCTCTTTTGCTGGGCGATACCTCTTTGCTTATATGCCTAGACTGCAGGAACTTTAACCCTTTAAAGGGCTTATATATCTTTATTGAAGCACGTAAAGACAGATAGTTAGTGATACATTGTTTTTAAACCATTGGTTCCGAAGTCCATTGATTCAACTTGCTTAATCTTTGTTCACTGCAGTCATGGTTACCAGGGGCCCTTGTTCTAAAATGGCCACTGATTAAGGGTGATCAGCGTCCTACATTGACTAACACTGTGCACAGCATTAGAAATTAGCGCATGCTCAGTATTGCCTGACCCCTTCAGTGGTTCGCACTGGTATCTCTGACCACGCGGGTTAGCTGCCAACTACACAAGCTCTACTCCAGGAGGTAGCTGCCTGGTTGGTCCCCTGCAACGAAGTCCAGATCCCTGTACAGGGGTTAAAGGATGGAAACCAGGGGAACGCCACGATAACACCCTTAGGGTTAGCCCAAAGTCAAGCAGTTTAGTTGGCACAGTGGGTCCACTGTTACAGCCACCTTTTGGAAGTGGCTCCCTATGAGTCAAAGTCTGACTTTTTAACAAGCCTTGGGAAAATAGCCAAGCCAAATATCCATCCTTAGACAGTTGTTTTGGAGAGCTTCCTCCTCAGTAGTGCAGAGGAGGATTCTGGCTGTCTGTATGAAATGAAGTGTAAGCACCTCAGATGAATATTTGGCTTGGTAATTTTTCTTTGTCCTGGCTTGTTAAAAAGTCAGACTTTAATTCATAGGGAGCTACTTCCAAAAGGTGGCGCTAGTGAGACCATTCTCTTTTGCTGGTAGACACCCCTTTGCATATGGTCTGGAAAAGAGAAGACAGAGCGGTTATTAGCCACTGACTTCTTCTAAGAGTTCCTGTCTAGACTTTAAACCTTTAAAGGACTATATCTTTATTGCTGCACATAAAGCCAGATAGTTAGTGATACAGTTATTAAACCATGGGCTCCAAAGTCCGTTAGTTTAACTTGCTTACATGCTTTGTTTACATTCATGGATACTCATAGCCCGGTGCTCTCGTCCTAAAGTGGCCACTGATGAAGGGTGATGTGAGCAGTCCTAACCATCAGCGGCCTACATTGACCAACACTGTGCACAGCATTACAAACTAGCGCATGCTCAGTGCAATGTGCAGTGTTAGGCCTCTTTCACATGTCCATGACCATGGTGACACCTGTGACAATATGGTCAGTGAAGGATCTGTGTTTAGTCTGTGTCTGTTTTTGCCATTTTCAGAGCATTTCCTACCAATCTTTGTTTTTATGGAGTTCACTGTCATTTTTTAATTTTAAAATTTTTTTTCCACTTTTTTTTTTACATTTTTTTTCTCATGTGTCCCTCTGATCGCCCATGTAATACACTGCAGTACTTCTATATTGTGTATTATTATTATTATGTTCCATTGACCTCTGTACATGGAAGGCCACTGGCTACCATGGTAACCCCTTGCCAACCACTTTATGATGGGGAAGTTGATGGAGTGAGAATAGGACCCCCTACTTCTCTATAACCACTTAAATGCTATGATCACCATTGACCACAGCATCTAAGTTGTTAGACTTCTAGGATTGGAGTTGAGGGCTATTAACACTTTTGGAAGGTGGGGGCAATATTTTTTTAACATTGCATTTTACTCATTTTTGGCTAAAAATCACTTTTTAAATTTGTCTTTTTTTAAAAAAAAAAAAAAAGTTTTTCAACTACAGCTTTCAATTTTACTACATCTAAATTATTGCTCTCTGCCAAACACTAAAGGACCTGCTCTGATGGCTCGATCTGATGCCCTTATCTCTGAGCTCCTGACAGCTCATAAACATTGATTATAGCTAAATTCTTATCAAACTGATATGAATATGGTTTAAACCAGCCTTGATGAGCTGTCCGGAAAGTACAGGGCTATAGATCCAGGTGTCAGAGCTACCTGATGGATTCTGTGAAGCAATTCTGCGAAGAAGGTATGATAAATAACCCCCCAAATCCTAACCTAGGCAATCACCTGAAACAGCTGTCTGCAGATGAGGCGCTGGCTTAGTTATTATCCAAGTCATGTCTCACGGTCTATTTAAAGGGTCAAACATTGACTTATAGGATAGTTACCTTACATCTAGTGGCATCAGAGGCAGAGCTTGCTAAGAGCTCATTTTCATACCTTCTTCCCAGAATTCCAGAGGAGCATGTATGGCCTATTAGACTCCTCAGGATGATTAAGGCACTCGCCATAAGGAGATATAGTACCCCCAGTTCCCAATAATAGAATATGTCCTACTCTTGTCCTACAAGAGTAGGCAGCTCTATTAGGAATATGTGGCATGCACACAGCTGGTATACATTTTGGGGACCGCAAAATACGGTGCATGAGGCCTTATGCAGAGGTGGTGAAATCAGTGCTACACGAGGTGCTGCATGCTTCACCGGTGTTCAGAAATCCAGAGGAACCTATCTGCTCAGCATTTTAGACATTGACTTCAGTGGGGAGCACATGATAGAACTGCGGCTACTTTCACATCTGCGTTTTTGCTACAACCGTCTGCATCCGTTATCATTACATATCACATATTATCTCTAAAGTACCCCTGATGAATCTGTCTCTGCAACCATTGTAAGTCAATGGGGGACAGATCCATTTTCTTTAGGGTCAGAGAAAACGGCTCTGTCACCATTGACTTACATTGTGAGTCATGACGGATCCATCTTGCTCCGCATCCCAGGACGCATTCAAAAACGCTGATTGCAGCTCTTTTGTGTGTGTCATGGGAACACAATGAAACAGAACAGAATGCATTCTGGCGACTCCGTTCCCTTCCGTTCAGTTTTGTCTCCATTGACAATGAATGGGCACAAAGCTGAAGCGTTTCCCCCCACTATTGAGATCCTATGACGGATATCAATAGCGGAAAGGGAAAGCACAGATGTGAAAGTAGCCATACAGAAGTCTCCCAAATTGTAATCACCTGCTTTATGACCCCACATGGTTGTAGAAAGTCTATGTTGTTCTTGCCATAAAAAAGTATTTATGTCATATATTACTGCAGCAAAAATCAACAAGATTTATTCTGTAATTATACAATAATATTTCATATTGTTTCCAGTGTCCACTAGGGGTCACTAAAGCCTAACAACCATGCAGTGTTAAAGGGGTTGTCTCACTTCAGTAAGAGGCATTTATCATGTAGAGAAAGTTAATACAAGGCACTTACTAATGTATTGTGATTGTCCATATTGCTTCCTTTGCTGGCTGGATTCATTTTTCCATCACATTATACACCACTCGTTTCCATGGTTACAGACCACCCTGCAATCTAGCAGTAATGGCCGTATTTACACTCTATAGGAAAAAGCACTAGCTCACGTGTGCTCCCACGGTCCTGACCACCACAGAGGCTGGCGCTTTTTCCTATCGTGTGCAAGCACGACCACCACTGATGGATTGCAGGGTGGTCATAACGAGCAGTGTACAATGGGATGGAAAAATGAATCCAGCCAGCAAAGGAAGCAATATGGACAATCACAGTACATTAGTAAGTGCCTTGTATTAACATTCTCTATATGATAAATGACACTTACTGAAGCGAGACAACCCCTTTAATGAACGCCACCATGAAACAGGTGTAATAATACAGAATCACTGGGCCACACTGCCCCCTCAGTCAGGGAGGTGAACAGATCGCTGCACAACCTTCTATGCGTCCCAGTGCAAACATCACATATACAAAAGAACAAACAAAACCAAACACACAATGTAAGACTTTCTATGACATTTTAATTTACACATTTATTACAAGTGAATAAGGATGTTCCTGTTGGCCATCATTTAGTCAGCTCTCAAGAGCGGCGAGTACTGCTTTCTTTGTAACAATCCCATATGGTCACAATTTATTACTAAAAACCTAATGCACTTATTGGATCCATAATAACAGAATCGTCACAAGGTATATCTCATATGTGACATATCACCTTTTAGAAAATCCCTTGCACCATCAGAGAGAGACATAACTATAAAGATTGAGGTCACACCCGGGCATTGGAGTCTGGAGGTTGGTCCCCGCTCCATAGGAGTACTACACATGACAAGATAGTTTTAGGGGACCCTTCGTACTGGGGCCCAAAAGCTTCACATTATGCTTCCACCTACAATGTAAACCAGGTGTGACCTCACGATAAGAGCTCATTCTGTTTTTTGCTGTCCGCAAAAATGCGGATCTGTTTTTTTGCCGTCAGTTCAGCATGTCCGCAAAAACGTATCGCATTCTGCATTTTTGAGGACCCATAGACTTCAATGGGGCCCATCCTGATTTTCACTGACAAGTATAGGGCTGTGGAATAGAAGAAACGGAGGGGCAGTATATCGTGTGCTGTCCGTATCTTTTGGGGCCCCATAGAGGTGAATGGGTCCGCATCTAATCCGCAAAATTGCGGATTAGATGCAGAAAGCAACATAAGGCTGTCTGAATGAGTCCTAACCATCGTATTTTAGTAGAAAATGATGCATGTGCTTTAAAAATGTGCCCCACGATCAGAAGAAGTTAGGCCACATCCCCAGACTGAAGGTGGGCATCCATTATATCCCTACTATATCATTTTCTATTAAAAAAAGTCTCCAGCGGTCACAACTTGGAAGTAGGTCTCAAGTCTTGACCGTTGGTATCTATAGTGCAAACCAACTTAAAATATTTCTATTGATTTCTAGGGGGAGCAAAAAAATATTCAAAAATATTTTTTCCTCTCCAATACAGTAAGGCACCTCTGAATAAATTAAATGTCCATGATTATGACCACAGGCCGAAAATGCATGTGCGACATCCGCTCACCTAGTAAGCAGAACAATTAATTTGTACCATTTTTTTTTTAGAACGTTACATTGAGCCGTTCCTCCTTAATTCCTCCAAGAAATCTATGAATAAAATGACAACTAGGCATTACCCTTATCCCATGTCAGTAGGGTCTGCCCTGCTCTGTCTGATACTGGCTGCACTGACTGGACAGCGAGACTGTAAGGACACACGTCATTGCCGGTAGTCCATTTATTTATACATTTCTAAGAGGAATAATTGAATACAGAGATTGATAAAAAATGCTACATAATTGTATGCAGAATGAAAGTATTGACATGCCTGCTTGAGAAGGAATTAAAATACCCTGGTACTTATACTGGAGTGTGACTGTCCCGCCTGTAGAGGATGACCCCTCCAAAACTGAGCAGCCATGTAACTTATATTAGTCCTACAGTGTATTTGTATAATTTAACTCTAACTAAGGATTGCTATTACTTTGATGCTGATGGCGAGAAGATTTTAGGAATTGTCAAGTCCGCCAGACACAAAACTAACATTTGTAATGATTTCTACATAGCACCTCACCTGTCTATCTACACGCTGTCGGTAATGCCGCCCCCTTTAGTTGATGTATAGGTTTACAGTCCACAGAGAATCGGGGCAGCCCAGATGGTATATGGAATACAGTACAGAGAATATTTGGGATAATCATAGAACAGGTGCAACATGTTCCCTAACACGTCGTACAATGGACATTCCCAGGTTTTGCCTATTTTATTCTTAATTAGTCCAATTTACTGTCCAAGGTCCCTTTTTGACGCTTCTTTTTCCAGCAGGTTTGTGCGGTGGAGGGTCCATCAGTTTACTCAGCCTTTTTAGCCTTGTTTTGCAGGATCTGTCGTCGCAGCTTCAGGAGATCTATATAAAGGTTACGTCCTAAGATTTCAGAGGCACATACAACGCTTGCATTCAGAGCCCCAGCAAATCCGCACAGAAAGATATCCTGACCTATGAAGGGTGAAAAAGAAAGAGATTTGAATTAAGTACTTGACTTAGCCTCCAGCATTAAATGGATTGTCTCACTTCAGTAAGTGGCATTTATCATGTAGAGAAAGTTAATACAAGGCACTTACTAATGTATTGTGATTCTCCATATTGCTTCCTTTGCTGGCTGGATTCATTTTCCCATCACATTATACACTGCTCGTTTCCATGGTTACAGACCACCCTGCAATCTATCAGTGGAGGTCGTGCTTGCACATTATAGGAAAAAGCACCGGCCTATGCGCGCTCCCACGGTCCCGGCCACCAGAGAGGCTGACACTTTTTCCTATAGTGTGCAAGCACGACCACCACTGATGGATTTCAGGGTGGTCTGTAACCATAGTAATGAGCAGTGCATAATATGATGGAAAAAATGAATCCAGCCAGCAAGGGAAGCAATATGGACAAATCACAATACATTAGTAAGTGCCTTGTATTAACTTTGATAAATTCAACTTACCAAAGTGAGACAACCCCTTTAAGGGTTGTAAGCCTTTACCTCTCATGCTACTAGTTGAAACTTTATTTAAATCTTTAATTTATTAGCCTTTTCATTTAAAGAATTAAATGAATAGATCTTTTTAGGGGAAGGGGTGTCTCGAAGCTCTATTTTTCATATACAAAGCTTCAAATTCCCTGCTATCTAAACTTATGGAATGGGATTCTGATAACCTGTAGCCGCCACTAGGGGGAACTAATTGTATACGGACTCAATACAGGCTGCATAAATCTGTAGTCAGGAGCCCCCCTTAGTGGTGGCTGCAGGAAGCCAAAACAGAGCTCCTTGTTAAGGATATATTGTGCAGTTTCTAGGTGGGGAGATGACAAATCTGTTACACAAAGTTTGATGACAGTATACATGCGGCATAGTTGTCATAATTTCATCAATATTCACATGTCCTCCAAGTCACAGGCCTATGAAGGCATCTATTGGTGCTTTGCATTTTCATCCATGACAACAATCTAAGCAGATGAAAAACTACTTGTTCATCACTCCTGTCCAAAACCACAAACCTATGGTCAGCTTAGAGGAGAGTATTCCCTAAATTCACTTCAGACCTTATTGGTACATAGACAATTTGTTCCTACAACTTATTCTCTTTCTTTTCACTTTAGGTCAAAAGAAGACTTCTGCTGCAAATATCTAGTAGGAATACAACAAGTCCTACAAAGCACAACAGCACAGCATATTCTTCCCAGTCACTGATCCACCAGGGGGCAGCAATGAAATCCTTGAGCCAGGGAAGCTGAAGAAGATGTAACTGAATGGAGAACCATATTCAAAAGGAGGGATCCATATAGGATTGCCGATATATACCTGCAATGTGGACTCTCCTAGGTTTTAGTTTTTTGCCTGCCGTGAGCAGGTGGTAGGTTTTAAGTACCGTCAGCAACAATATTTCACAGGCTATCTGGCAAAGACATCTTTCCGGGATATCTACTGTTATTGGATCTTGTACAGGAGCCAAGTTAGAAGGTTTCTCTATCCAGATGAAAATTTTTCATTGGTGGCAACAGAGCAGATTGTTTTTCTGCAGAGGCTTTGGGCCTCAACATCCCCTAATCTACATTTATTTAACTGGAGTGGTGACATGTCATATCCACGGGACGGCTGCTGTCATACCAGGTGTCACTGCTGCAGGAAAATAAATACTGGCTGGGCCACCAGGGCATTAAGGGGATTTAAGAGAAACTTGTACATTTCTGTAAGACATGTAAAGCAATCATAAGTGGTCTACCACATCTCACCTGTCAAGTAAAGGCCCTCGATGGGAGACTTAGGTCTGAGCGAGATGGCAGTGTCAGGGCTCATCCTGGCTATATCATGTGCTGCTCCATAGAACTCTCCTCGGGGGGCACCAAGGTAATGGTCATTTGTAAGAGGGGATCCACTGGTATAGACGTCAATCTGCAGAAGGAAGAGGACATTAGGGATTAGAATATCTCCTGCTGTTTGTAGGTGATTAAACTCATGCCCTAGAGAGGGAAGGGTTAATTTAGAATTCTGACAATGATAGTTCCTAAAAACGGTCTAAGGTAGGCACTTCAGATTCAATCATCAAGGGTTGCAGTGCCATGTCTAAAAATACCAAAGTCCTTTATAATCCATAGTAAGTGAAGGTAGAGTTCAGTGCATAAAACTGGATAATTCATAGAAAAAAAAACACTCCCAGGTAACGCGTTTCAGACCTGATTGTCTAGTGGACGCCGAGGTGCCTAAGTGAAGGCGTCTATGACTGACGAGTGGGGAGGATTTAAAGGGTTAATATGACCAGCTTGCAGCCAGGTTGAGAATTGGTTCTGCCCGCGGGGGTGTTTTTACTTGTGGGCCCTGCTTCTAATTACTAGTAAGGGTTTGCTGTTAACTCACTCCCCCTGGGTTCTGGTTGGTTGAAGGGGTGGTAGCGGCCAATGGGTTAAAGGGGGGTTCTGGGAAGGGGACGGCCTCTTTCTCCAGCACTTCACTGACAGCTTCCCACCCTCCCTCCCCTTTATTTTCCTTGGTCTTCTTCTGTTTTATTCTGTTCTGGTTTGTTGCAGTGATTACCATTCAGAAGTCACAGCAGAGGTCGGTTATGATTTTAGACGGAGAAGAAGGCAGACTTGCCCACGAAGAACCATGTGGGGCATAGCGCTTCAATACTCCGCTTCATGGTGTTTTGATAATAAGTTGAAGTTGAAAAAAGAAAATAAGAAAATAAAGCTGTGACCGACCCTTACCCAACTTAAGGTGTTGTGTGTTTTATTATGCGGTTGGAAGGGTGGTTTGTTTGGGGTTTAGAGTTGGCATTCTCGGCAGTCTTACTCACAGCCATATAGCTGAGAGAGAGGAGGGTGCTATTTTATAATGACCACCGTATGGACCATCTGAGCTAATGTAGGAGCATCGATACCAACTTTAAAATATTTAATTGACTTTAAATTGATTATTTAACTATAATCACCATAAAAACATACCACAAAACCAGAATTAGTTCCACTCACCTTATCTTTTATTTGAGGGAAAAGCTGAATGGTGGCTTCCAACATGGCCTCGGCAAATGCGCCCTTCACACTCTCATAGTCTTGTCCTCGTTTCTGCACTTTCTTATTCTTCCACTCCTCAAACCACTCATAGCGGGTGAAAGACAGGGCGGTCAGAGTGGACTTTCCTGGAAGAGGATTTTTATGGTTTCAAAGGTTTTGATCATCTGGCTGCATGCATACCATGATTAATGTAAAAAATTAAAATCAGACAATCTCTTTCTAACAAAGCTAGAACCAGCCCTGTACTACGCATGGATCTAGAGATCTCCCCATTCACTACTCCAATTGCTCTGCTAGATTTATTTCAAGCTGGCAGCTTAGGGGCAGGGGCGGTCTTGGCATTTCTGGGGCCCTAAGCGAAGTTATGTCCGGGGGCCCCCACCCCCCAATGACGCATCACGCCCCTGATGACACGCCCTCTGATGACACCCCTCCCAATGGCACGCCCCCCCACACATCAAAGACTGGAACTAGAGCATGCTCGGGTGGAATTTGCGTGCGCTTTTTCAAATCTGCACGCTAATTCATATGCATATTTTAGTATGTACACTAATGTGTATGCATTTTATAAATTAGTAAGCATTAGTGTACTAATTTATAAAATGAGTACGCATTCGGACAAATGCAGTACGTGACAGCTGGGCGGGCGGTCTTGGACACCAGCACAAGAGCGGAGCGTGGGGGCCCCCTTGGACGTCGGGGGCCCTATGCAAATGCATAGGATGTGGTGTGCCCAAGACCGCCCCTGCTTAGGGGGTGTGCACTTTCACAGTGGCTTGTCCCTTCTACTCTAGCTGGTGTTGGAACTGAGCATGTGCTGCCTTCTCAGTGAGGTGGACAGGGAAATCATAAAAAGAGCAAACAGCAGGTGGCGCTATACAGATACATTTTAGTGAATAGCTCAGGGGCTATGCAAAATGTTTAATTACATGCAATTACAGAAGTATTTAGATCCAGATGCTGGCTTGAAAAATATTGAATATTTGTCATTGGATAATTCCTTTAATTTTTCATGTACAGTACATGTCATTCTTTACGTGTCAGTGGAGCACACCAAACATTCAGAGACAGGCAGCGATAGAAAGCAGACACTCATCTCTACATGCAGAATTTATCTTCTGTAGGAAGTTCTACCTGGGCCGACATCAGGCCTCTGCATGGACTCTCACATGTAATTGAAGAGAACAGCAGTGAGGGATATGAAGAGGTGAGCATTATGCTGGCAGATACTGTGGTTGGCATTGTATTGACTGGCCAACATTAAAGGGAACGACCACACTGAACTGAACTGTGTTGTACTGAGGCATTTTATTAAAATCATAGTTTTCTCACTGGGGCATGGCCAGCATTACGTGCCAGGCTCTGGGAGAAGTGTCAGCTCTGGTTTCCCATCTCATTATGATTGACAGTGATCTCCCTATATACAAATATACCAAACATTCTCCTCCAGCATGCCGGTTATTGCATATGCTTCTCACACTCTCAAGACTCTGTAGGAACCTACCTGGACAGCGTTCCTCGTGGGTTGGATCTTTGGCAGAAGGGGAGGAGATATACAACATTGGAATGTGCTGTGGAGCATCCTCAGCAGAGGCATTGAAGAAGGTTTTTTCTCTGTACAGAAAATAAATATATTTCAAGAATCAATAAATGTAGACATAAATAAGGTGATAATGCGCTGTAGTATAGTTGCTACTAACTAGAGATGAGCGAGCAGTGCTCGTTACGAGCACTGTAACGCTCGGGTCCGGTGTGCAATGCCCGCAGGCATTGCGGATCCTTCCTCATCTGCATGTAAGTCAATGAGGACGGATCGTTTGGTATGACACTCATACCAAACGGTTCCGTCCTCACCCGTCTTAAAGTCAGTGGGGACGGAACCGTTTGGTATGAGTGTCATACCAAACGATCCGTCCTCATTGACTTACATGCAGATGAGGACGGATCCGCAATGCCTGCGGGCATTGCACACCGGACCCGAGTGTTACAGTGCTCGTAACGAGCACTGCTCGCTCATCTCTACTACTAACTAAAATGAATGTGTACATACATGGAGAATCTGGCCTTGTCAGAACAAGACACCCCTCCCCCCCTCCATGTAGTCACTCAGTCCTCATGCACACAATATAGCAGTAATTTTGTCCTTTGGATACTTTAGATAGAAATGAATGGGTCCGAGTGCAATCCACAAAAAAAACAAAAAAAAACAGATAGCAGATGGATGGAAAATACGGTCGTGTGCATGAGGCCTTATGCAAATTTTCATATACCCGGACCTTTTTGAGGAGCTGCTGTCAAGCTTCCCTCAGACTTTCTGCATGGGTTACAGAGGTAACTAAGGCTACCACTTACAATTTCTGCAGATCTGTGTCTGGAATGTAAATGTAGTTTGAGGCAGGAAGGTTGAGTTCTTCTTTTGTGCCCTTAAGCCCAATGAATAGACTGAAGCCCCCTTCTCCATGTTTCATCTTGCCCAACTGAGACCGGATCTCTGAGGAGGAGAACATAGGGTTAAGCAGATAAAATGTTAAGGTGGCAGTGAGAAAGAAAGCGAGAGACGGAAATTTTAGCTGACTGCATATGATCCATAGTCATATAATGGAAAAATGCATCTCACATAAGCGTTTTTTTTTTAACTGAAAATTGGTCTCTGCTGCATCCCATATTATAAGAGAGCTACAATGAATGCTGTGCATTGAAGGTTGGACCTTAAAGGGGTTCTCCAGAAATTAAGAAAATGAAAATACTTAAGGGGGTTGTCTGGGCTTTTACTATTGATTAAATAAAATGGCCGCCATCCTATAAGTACACACAAAACCGGTCTTAATCACATAGGAGGACAAGTTACTTCAGAACACTGAGGTAAAGAGCTGCCTCATCCTCCTCTCTGCTCTTCTTGTCAGGGATTATGATTCTAATTATAGTTTAATATGATCTTCAGCTGAATCTCTAAAGGAATGGAGTCCATGAGAAGTACAGAGAGGAGGGTGAGGATGTAACTAATGAGCAGCAGCACTTGTATGCAGTCTCCATTATCACAGCCCCACATTACCACAGTCTGTCCTGTCCATCCTCTCTGTACTTCATGTCTCCTCATCAACTCCATTCCTACAGAGATTCAGCTGAAGATCTTATCATCTGTATTCAGAGTCATAATACCTGACAAGCAGAGCAGAGAGGAGGATGAGGCAGCTCTTTACCTCAGTGTTGTGAAGTAACTTGTCCTCCTGTGTGATTAGGACAGGTTCTGTGTGTACTAATAGGACAGCAGGAATTTTATTTCTCCTAATGATTGCTCCCCAGACAAAGTGAGCCATGATAACTAATGAAAGGTATTTGTGAATATATTTACATTAAAGTAATATTCAAAGGGGTTGTCCACCCGGCACCCCCACCAATCAGCTGGTTGAAGAGAAGGGGCATGTGCCAGTGCAGCCTTCCTTTCATTGTTTACCTGCTTGCTGTTGCAACAGCAGTGTTGAGCAGATGTGATTACCCCTAAGCTGTCCCATTCATGTCAATGAAACTGCTCGTTCCTATACACTTAAATAGCACATCAGTGGGGGTGCCGGTTGTCAGAACATCAGCAGGAGATACGGCTATTAGAAATCGAGTGGCGAATAAATGCGGTAAAACCTGCTTTTACTTTCATTTTTAGCTGCATTCACTGCACCCCAATTTCTAACAGTGATATCATCCCATGTAGTGAAGATAATGCTCTGATTTTGGTATTGTTTGAAAGCTTGGAATGCCATATCTCTCGCTGCTACCAAGCAGAGAGATATGGCATTCCAAGAGCTGACAGCCTTCAGGATGAAAAAAAAATTGTAAAACATGTGGAATTATCCTCATTGCACTGATCCACGTAATAAAATTATGTTAGTTATACCAAACAGTGAATGCCGTAAATAAATTTCACAAAATAATGACCCCTATGAAGACCCCCCCCCCCCAATACCCGAGCCCCTCCTATAGATTATAGTTACCCCGCTCCCCAACACCTGCGTCGCTTATGAGCCCTGCAAGGCCGCTGCTGCATCTCCCCCGCAATGCTAGGAAGGCTCGTCCCCGTCGCAGCCTGCTATTGGCTACTCCTCCTGTCATCGGATGTTTTGATATGCAACGGTAGCGGTGTAATCAGAAGCTACGCAGGTGCCGGGGGGCAGCGTAAGTATAACCTACAGTACAGACCAAAAGTTTGGACACACCTTCTCATTCAAAGAGTTTTCTGTATTTTCATGACTATGAAAATTGTAGATTCACACTGAAGGCATCAAAACTATGAATTAACACATGTGAAATTATATACTTAACAAAAAAGTGTGAAACAACTGAAAATATGTCTTATATTCTAGGTTATATTCTAGGCTAGTAGCCACCTTTTGCTTTGATTACTGCTTTGCACACTCTTGGCATTTTCTTGATGAGCTTCACATGGTAGTCACCTGAAATGGTATTCCAACAGTCTTGAAGGATTTCCCAGAGATGCTTAGCACTTGTTGGCCATTTTGCCTTCACTCTGCGGTCCAGCTCACCCCAAACCATCTCGATTAGGTTCAGGTCTGGTGACTGTGGAGGCCAGGTCATCTGGCGCAGCACCCCATCACTCTCCTTCTTGGTCAAATAGCCCTTACACAGCCTGGAGGTGTGTTTGGGGTCATTGTCCTGTTGATAAATAAATGATGGTCCAACTAAACGCAAACCGGATGGAATAGCATGCCGCTGCAAGATGCTGTGGTAGCCATGCTGGTTCAGTATGCCTTCAATTTTGAATAAATCCCCAACAGTGTCACCAGCAAAGCACCCCCACACCATCACACCTTCTCCTCCATGCTTCATGGTGGGAACCAGGCATGTAGGGTCCATCCGTTCACCTTTTCTGCGTCGCACAAAGACACGGTGGTTGGAACCATCATGACTCATCAGACCAAAGCACAGATTTCCACTGGTCTAATGTCCATTTCTTGTGTTCTTTAGCCCAAACAAGTCTCTTCTGCTTGTTGCCTGTCCTTAGCAGTGGTTTCCTAGCAGCTATTTTACCATGAAGGCCTGCTGCACACAGTCTCCTCTTAACAGTTGTTGTAGAGATGTGTCTGCTGCTAGAACTCTGTGTGGCATTGACCTGGTCTCTAATCTGAGCTGCTGTTAACCTGCGATTTCTGAGGCTGGTGACTCGGATGAACTTATCCTCCACAGCAGAGGTGACTCTTGGTCTTCCTTTCCTGGGGTGGTCCTCATGTGAGCCAGTTTCTTTGTAGCGCTTGATGGTTTTTACGACTGCACTTGGGGACACTTTCAAAGTTTTCCCAATTTTTCGGACTGACTGACCTTCATTTCTTAAAGTAATGATGGCCACTCGTTTTTTCTTTACTTAGCTGCTTTTTTCTTGCCATAATACAAATTCTAACAGTCTATTCAGTAGGACTATCAGCTGTGTATCCACCTGACTTCTGCCCAACACAACTCATGGTCCCAACCCCATTTATAAGGCAAGAAATCCCACTTATTAAACCTGACAGGGCACACCTGTGAAGTGAAAACCATTTCAGGTGACTACCTCTTGAAGCTCATCAAGAGAATGCCAAGAGTGTGCAAAGCAGTAATCAAAGAAAAAGGTGGCTACTTTGAAGAACCTAGAATATAAGACATATTTACAGTTGTTTCACACTTTTTTGTTAAGTATATAATTCCACATGTGTTAATTCATAGTTTTGATGCCTTCAGTGCGAATCTACAATTTTCATGGTCATGAAAATACAGAAAGCTCTTTGAATGAGAAGGTGTGTCCAAACTTTTGGTCTGTACTGTATATGAGGGGCCTGGGCATTGGGGGGGAGGGGGGTCGGATAACCCCTTTAAGTCAACAGGGCTGAGCTGCAGAGACAGCCCATGGACAAGACGGGCACCATTTCTGGAGAAATATATTTAAAAATCTTCTTGGGGAGGGAAGCAGCAGAAGACTAAGTGGCACCCTTTAAGTAAAACCCTGCTTTGTTTCACCATAAAAAAAAATGGAAGAGGTTAAGCGGACTGGTCAATGGGGTCTGTATGATTTATAGAGACATATAATCAGATTCCACTTACCTGGCATTGACCTAATCTCAGGAGGTAGAAGCTTCTCATAAGTGTTAAAGATCCCAGCACTGCTAATTACAATGGGAGCAAAAATATTCACGGGGTCCATGCCCTTCCCTCTGACAACGACACCTACAGAAAAAAATAAAAATGAATGAACGACATTTCACATCTAATATAAAAAACCATGGTACATTAACAATGCTTGTAATTTAGAAGTCTATGAAAGGGAATGACCAAGATGGCTGACATTACAGCAACTATGAGCCTTACCACCTAGGGTTCTTGGAAGTCTTTATCGCAAATCTGCCAGAAGTCATACACCAATGGTCCCAACATCATGCCATAACTAGAAATATTTTCCCTGGGGAGGAGTAATGGGGGCCATATTTCCAAATAGTGGGGGGTGTTTTACTGTTAAAAAATAAACTCAGGAAGCTCATAATTTCAGTTCCTTACCACAATCTAGGGGTTAAGGAGGACATTTTGAGGTCCATGTTTCATTCAGACCACAAGAAACGCAAACATTTTGTGACCTGAGCTTTATATGTTCTCTTTGTGTTATAAAGTACGGGATAGTCTTAGGTAGCTCTGGCCTGTACCTACCACAAGCTTTCTTGTTGTTGTTCACCAGGATTTGCTCTACATTCACTCTTGATAGAACAGCTCCTCCAGCCTTTGCAATTGTGGGCGCAAGGTGGTAAGTGATTTCACTGGCCCCACCGGTTGGATACCAGCCTCCACGCAGGTAATGGTCAATCAGAACAGCATGTAGAGAAAAACTGGCCTTGTCTGGGAACACACCTGAGGAGACACACAAAGACACCATTGCTTATGAGCCACATTAAGGGTTAAACAGATGCTGCAGCGTAAACTTCCTCATGTACGGTTATTAAATCAGAATCTCGTTGTGCTTTGAGATAAAGGAATCTGACAGTTCAAGACCTACACCCAAGACCATGTCAAATCAGATCAGAATGCTCCACTTAACAATGACTACACCTTAAAAAACATGGGTGTGCTGTCTGCATCTTTTGTGGTCTAAAACGCCGGTCTTAGGATCCATTAACATATCCGGAACTGTTTTGCGGTCCGCAAAACACGGACACTGGCCATGTGAGTTCTGCATTTTGTGGACCACACATGGCCAGCACTATGATAGAAGTGCCTTTTCTTGTCTGTGGCTGCGGACAAGAATAGGACATGTTCTATTTTTTTTCGGGGCCGTGGAAGGGAAGTGCGGATGCTGACAGCGCAAGGTGTGCTGTCCGCATCTTTTGCAGCCCCATTGAAAATGAATGGGTCCAGACCAGCAAAATTGCAGAACGGATGAGGACCCATTTTGCGGACCTTTGAATGGACCCTTAATAAATGACTATGCCAAAAATGAAAATACAAAATGGTCTATCATGCTCAGTTAAACGATCCCTTAGAAATGGAAATCGGTGGTCCCGTTGTAGAGAAATATGCATTTTATTGTATATGCTAATGAGGCATTTTGAGCACTCAGCGTCCTTCTGTCCTTTGCCTCTTCTCCCTCCCTGAATTGACAAAGCATCCTCGCGGACTTCTCGTCTGAACCTGTAATCCTGCGCATGCACCGCTGAATGGTGAACTGGCGCATGTGTAGTTTGGATCTCAGCTGACTGAGGTGTACAGCGCATGCATAGATTTCTCTACAACAGAGCCACTGATTTCAAATACTGAGGGATTTCTCAGCACAATCAACTCCCACAAGCAGTATGCCTAGTAAGACTGATGCTCTTTAAAAGGGTTCTCTGGGAATTAAGAAAATGAAAACACTTAAATATAACTTTATTATAAATATATTCCCAAATCCCTTTCATTAGTTATAATGCCTTGTTTTGTCTAGGAGGCAATCATCAGGAGAAGTAAAATGGCCGCCGTCCTATTAGTACACAGAAAACCTGTCCTAATAACACAGGAGGACAAGTTACTTCACAACACTGAGGTAAAGCGCTGCCTCATCCTCCTCTCTGAATACAACTAAGATCTTGAGCTGAATCTCTGGGAAAGTTAGTTCATGAGGAGACATGAAGTACAGAGAGGACAGACAGGACAGACTGTGGGGCTGTGGTAATAGAGACTGTATACAAGTGCTGCTGCTCATTATCCTCTCATGTCTCCTAGTCATCTGATTCCCACAGAGATTCAGCTGAAGATCTTATCATTTGTATTCAGTATCATAATCCCTGACAAGCAGAGCAGAGAGGAGGATGAGACAGATCTTTACCTCAGTGTTCCGAAGTAACTTGTGCCTCTATGTGAGCAGGACAGGTTTTATGTGTACTAATAGGACGGTGGCTATTTTATTTCTCCTAATGATTGCTCCCTAGACAAGACAAGCCGTTATAACTAATGAAAGGTATTTGGGAATATATTTACCCTAAAATAATATTTAAAGGGGTTGTCCAAGTTATTTTTTTGTTCTTTATATGTTTCTAACTTGTCAGGTATAACAACTTTCCCATATACTTTGTGTTTCTAAAGCTGCTGGTTTCTCAGAGTTGACTCAGGGTCACATGACCTGTGATGTCACCTTATCTCTCTGCTCTGTGATGTTCACAAGCCTCAGAGTTCAGATAAGAGTCTGTACACGAGACAAGATGGCCACGTCCCCTTCCTTTGCTTCCTTTGCTGCTATCTGCTCTCCCTGGATTCCTTCAGATAAAACATTAACCCCTTCAGCCAGAACACACTGAGGGCTCAAGGCTTTATAACAAACAGTAGCTGCAGCAGTGAGAGGAGACAAATGCTGGGCAAGGAGCTATAGAGGAATTGTATTGTACAAGAACAGGTAGGGAGAATTTCCTGTGTGTATCAGCATTGTCATTGTACAGCTGGGACTTGTAGTCCTACACATACAACATGCTGCTGAGTATTCCAGCAGGCAGACATGTCACTCAGCACTTGTATTCATTCCCTTTGCAGAGAGGGGGGGAGAAGGGGGAGGGGCTGAGATTGTTGTTATTGCATGTAAACAAAGACCAGAAGAGAACCAGGGAAATTAGGAAATATGGATTTTTTTTGCCTAAAACTTGCTTAACTTAGTTATATATTGCTGCCCATCAGATTTACAGTGCTATATATTTTTTTTCATAACTCGGACAACCCCTTTAAGCATTTTCATCTTCCTAATTTCCGGAGAACCCCTTTAAGTATAACTTTTATTTTCGTCAGTTAAATCCCTGCTCTTTCTAGGATAAGGAGTCCAGTGATTGACAGCAAAGTCATCCAGGGAAGACTGCCTAAAATGGCAACACATTGGACTCCTAAACTTGGAATGAGCAATACAAGTTTTACTGAATTGTTTCCCATAAATCTATATACGGTATCAATCAGCCCAGCTCCTCCTGAACTGTAACATGCCCAGACTGAATGTTCATGGTGACAGGTCCCTTTAATGCTGAAACAGTACATTGTAGCACCTGTATTTCTTTTTGGTGGAGCCGCCCTTCCTACGCCCAATGCCACAACGCCGACTGTCCTCTTATCTACTTTGTCGCCATCATCATACCCTTACCGATATCAGCAAATCCTAACAATGCCCCATTCATATCGCCTATGAACTCAAAAGGCCCGCCTTTATTAAGATTGGCATTTAAAATGAAATAAATAAAAAAAGATAGCTTGTGCCAAATATGTTAACATGTTCCAGCACATTTTGGACTTGGAGCAGGCATAGGTCTGTGCCAATATTTGCACTAGCTTTAGTATTAATAAATCTGTGTCCCCGTGCTCCACTACAATTTTTCTCAACTTTTTCATGAGCACGGTGTGAAAAGTGATTCCCCCCAAACACACACAAATTGTGATTTTTTTTTTTCTTTTTGCTGGATGCAAATTGTGACTTTTAAAAGCCAAAAACCTGCCATAAGGCTACTTTCACACGACGTCCGTATGGCATCCTTTTTTTCTTTTCTGCGGATCCACTGTAACAATGCCTATCTTGCGGGGCTACGGAACGGACATACGGATGCGGATAGCACACAGTGTGCTGTCAGCACTTTTTGCTGACCCATTAAAATGAATGGGTCCATATCCTATCTGCAAAAAATGCAGATCGGAGGCCGGAAAAAACAACTGTTGGGTGAAAGTAGCCTAAAGCTGTTGATAGCCCATAAATTCATATATTGTACGAGATTAGACTTCATGCTCATTTTTTTTGCCAGAAACAGCGCTATTATTGAACTTGAAAGAAGCTGAACTGCAATACCAGACACAGCCTGTGAACAAGAGTGGCACTGTTTTTAAGAAAAAGGACCAACTTTTTTTTTCTTATTCACTATAAGGCCCCTTTCACACGAGCGTGACGGATTAGGTCCGGATGCGTTCAGGGTACATTCAGGGAAACTCGCACCATTTTGCAAGCAAGTTCAGTCAGTTTTGTCTGCGATTTCGTTCAGTTGTTCAGTTTTTTCCGCGCGGGTGCAATTTGTTTTGATGCGTTTTTCACGCGCGTTATCAAAAACTAAAGTTTACAAACAACATCTCTTCATCAGTGAAAAACGCATTACATCCGCACTTGCTTCCAGATGCAATGCGTTTTTCACTGAAGCCCTATTCACTTCTATGGGACCAGGGCTGTGTGAAAAACGCAGAATATAGAACATGCTGCGTTTTTTTCACGCAACGCAGAACTGATGCGTGAAAAATATGCTTATGGGGGGGCGTGGCCTGCACGTTGAAGGAAATGGCCGCTTGATCCTTTTCTCCTCCAGATCAGCTCCATAAAAAGCGGCTAAAACCCTGCAAACAGTGCCCAAATTCACACCAAACCAGCCCTGGTCATGCCTAAACGCCGGAAGACTGGGATGGGACCGAAAAAGATCTCCGACTTCTACCTTGCACAGTCCCCAGGTCAGGAGCGGGGTGGCGCGGCGTCACCAGCCTCATCGTTCGCATCGGAGCCCCCGCCTGTGCTGGATGCCGCAGAGACTCACCGCCCGACTGGCCGCAGGAGCGGTTCGGTCCCTCCATCGGCGACCAGGTGCGTGGACAGCCCAGAGATGGCCTTCCCGACTCCTCCAGCGAAGCAGAGCACGCCTGGCGGCGGCCATCTTGTGGCGCATATCGGCGCTGTAAGGCCTGACCGGCGCGCATCTCCCCGGGACCCGGATCCAGCGCCGGCAACTCCCTCGCCTACCGGATTCGCACCTGCCGGGGGGACGCAGGACTCCGTAGAGGCCCACCACCGGACCGGTCGTGGGACCGGAGTGGATACTATGTTGGCCACAAGGTATGTGGATGTCCCAGATGAGGCCTCAGCATCACCGTCAGTGGGGTCCCACACACGTGGCGGCGGCCATCTTGCCTCATATGTCGGTGCAGTTCAGTCTGGCCACCACACGCCATTACAGACACGGGACAGAGCGTCGGCAGCTTCTTCCCCTGGCAGCTCTACACACACCCAGACTGCCCATGATACCGCTCTCTCCCTCTCCCTGGATGAGCACCCTGTTTCTAACACAGGAGTTACTGACTCCACTCTAAAAGCAATGCTCCAGGCACTTCAGCATTCACTTACCACCAACATGAAGGAGCTTATCAGACCAGTCAATGAGGCCCTAAAAGAGGTGGAAGATAGAGTTAACCATGTGGAGACGAAAATGGGAGAGCTGGTCTCCTCACATAATGATCTGATTGACGCCCATTATGGGCTTGAGAGTGAAGTACAGCGTTTGCAAGCCAAAATGGCGGACCTGGAAGATAGGTCCCGCCGTAACAATGTGAAGCTCAGGGGAGTGCCTGAATCAGTACCACCAACTGAACTTGCTGCTTATCTTACGGGCCTCATGAAAGCCTTGCTCCCAGCCTGTCAGCCAGCAGATCTCATCATAGACAGGATCCACAGAGTGGCGAAACCCAAGCACTTGGACGACTCTGTCCCCAGGGACGTTCTTGCCAGAATACATTTCTTTCACGCTAAAGAACAACTTCTGCAGGCAGCGAGACGCCTGACACCTTTACCTGATCCGTACCAGAACGTTGCTTTATTCTCAGACCTATCGGCAGCAACCCTGCGGCTGCGAAGAGAGTTTGCTCCAATCATTGCGGCCTTAAAAGAACGAAGAATCGCTTACAGATGGGGATATCCAACCCGACTGATTGTCAAGTATGATAATTCTACACTCGTCTTCAGGTCGCCAGCGGAAGGAGCCTCTTTCCTGAAGAAATCACATCTCCGGTCTCCTGCACAGACGGATCGCTCATCCCCACCTCGGCCAGTCGACGCGGAATGGCATACTGTTCACCGCTGACATTCTCACCGGGCACTGTAGCTGTGATGCTACCTGTTATTTGTGCTGATCCTGCGGTCAAACTTCAACTGAGGTCGAACTTTCCCCCCTGGATGCTACAGGATGGCATTGTTGAAGAAGGACTTCACCCATCCTGATTCATGGATAAGTTTCGACCAATTGTTATGTTTTATGCTGTTCTTTTTTCTTTTGTTACTTGGGAGTATGATCCTCACTTTATGCTATGGGTTCGGTGGATGGGAGTTGTGGGGGAGGGGGAGGAGAGTATACTATGGGAGGTGGAGGGGGGCTGGACGACTGGGAATCTGCATTATATATCACATCCAATACATTAGATCATGGTACTGAAAATATCGTCCCTCAATGTTAATGGACTTAACAGTCCACACAAGCGCACACAAATGTGGAAAGAAGCGCTGACTCTGAAGTGCGATGTTTTCTGTGCGATAGAAACACATTTACTTGCCAAAGATGCAAATAGAATCAAACACCGTGGGTTCCCGGAGTTGTTCCAGTCCCACCACACCTCCAAATCCAGGGGAGTGCTCATTGCTATTAAGAACACCGTGGCCTTTCGTCTTATTGACCAGGTGATTGATTCACAGGGCCGGTATGTGATATTAGTATGTTCTCTCAATAATGTGGTATATACTGTGGCGGCGATCTATGCACCGAATAGGAGACAATCACGGTTTTACAAACGGTTACTCAAACGTATTGTTGAGGTGAAACAGGGTAAATTGGTTGTCCTAGGTGATTTCAACTGTATATTAGACCCCGACCTCGACACTACTACCCCGTCCAGAGGCCTTCAACCCTCCCCATTGAAGTCCATACTTTGGCAGGAAGGTCTGTACGATGTGTGGAGAACATTGCATGAATCCGAGAGGGATTACTCTTTTTTCTCAGCATCTCATAATTGTTATTCAAGAATTGATTTTATTCTTACAGATAAACATGCTCTTCTTCTCACATCGGCAGTTACTATAGGGGATATCACGTGGTCAGACCACGCACCGGTTACTATCAGCTTAGAGGAAGCCTTCCAACATACCACTACATCGCCCTGGAGATGCAACTCTCACCTACTGCTCACCGCCACTCATAGACAATCTATTGAACAGGACGTTAAAACGTTCTTTGACCTAAATACAGGGTCTGTACAGGATCCTTTCACCCTTTGGAACACGCACAAGGCTGTCATCAGGGGCTCTTTTATAAAACTTAACCATACTATCCAGAAAATTAGGGAACAGACGACGCATACTCTATTGCAAGCTATACGTAAATTAGAGACGGAAAACAAACACACTCAGACTACATTGCTGAAAGCTCAACTTATCGAAAAAAGGCAGCAGCTTAGGGACCATCTACTGGCTGATTACAACAAACATCTTTTCTACACCAAAGCACGCTTCTATTCCCAAAACAATAAAGCAGGCAAACTATTAGCAGCCAGGGTAAAGGAACAATCTCTAAAATCACGCATACCTTACCTAATAGACGTGGATGGTCAGACCAAGATAACGCACCCTACTAAAATAGCAAATCAATTCAGGAAGTATTATGCCTCACTATATAATCTATTGTCTGACCCATCTACAGCACAACCGTCTATCGCCAGCATTCAAACTTTTCTGGAGAAAGTGAATCTCCCTACTCTCACACCCTCCCAAATTACGCAGCTTAATGCTGACTTCACATTATCTGAAGTCAATACTGCAATACGTTCCTTACCATCTGGTAAATCGCCTGGCCCAGACGGACTGACAGGTGAATACTACAAAGCATTCATACCCCTACTGTCCCCTCATCTACAATCGCTTTGTAATAAGGCCATGACAGACGGTAAAATGCCAGCAGAAAACCAGGAAGCCTTAATAGTCACCTTGCCTAAACCCGGGAAAACCCCGGATAGGCCCCAAAATTTCAGGCCAATATCCCTACTTAACGTGGACACTAAAGTTTACGCTAAGCTTATTGCTATACGACTGGCAGACCTGCTCCCAAACCTCATTCATGAGGATCAAGTTGGGTTCACGAAAGGTCGACAAGCATATGAAAACACCCGACGGGTATTGAATATTCTATACTATGTAAATAGAACCAACACATCTGCCTTATTTGTATCCTTAGACGCCGAAAAGGCGTTTGACCGTATAGGATGGTCATATGCCTTTCAAACACTTGAACATTTTGGTTTCAGTGGCCCAATTCTACAGGCCATTAAGGCTCTGTACTCTGCCCCTTCAGCTAAGGTATTCACTAATAACACTATGTCAGACCCCTTTCAGATAACAAACGGTACACGCCAGGGTTGTCCCCTATCTCCGTTGATTTTCGTCCTTTGCATGGAGCCCCTGGCGGCCACACTCAGAGCAGACTCGGAGGTCAAGGGAATTCAGATAGGTGGCAGGGAACACACCGTGTCCTTGTATGCGGATGACGTGATTTTAACACTCGCAGACCCTGCCTGCTCTCTCAAAAAGGCCTTAGAATGGATACACATATTCGGACAATTATCATTATATAAACTAAATACTACTAAATCTCAGGCCCTGGCGCTGTCTGTCTCCCCTCCTCTGATACGCGAACTGCAGCAGGCGTTTTCCTTAGATTGGCAAACTGAGACAATTACATACCTTGGCACCAAAATCACCTCAGACTTTCAGCACCTATATAAATACAACTACCTTCCTCTATTAGTGGATATTCGCTCTGAGGCTGACCGCCTCTCTAAATTTGAAATCTCCTGGACGGGGAGGATTGCAACTTTCAAAATGCTCCTACTGCCCAAGCTTATGTATATATTCCGCACAGTCCCCATACGGATTCCGAATAGGTTCTTCCACGACATACAACAATGTGTATCTAGATTTATTTGGTCCAATCACAAACCCAGGATTGCCCAGTCCGTTCTTGCTAAGCATAAATTATCTGGTGGATTAGGAGTACCTAACATTAAGGCATACTATATGGCGCTGCAAATCGAGATGATCTCTAAATGGAAACAAGGACTGGTGAATAATTGGGTTCACATAGAGAGTTCTCTAGCCTCCCCTATGTCCCTGAATGCTCTCACATATACTTTTCAAAAATCTCTACATACTTATAAGAAGCTTTCTCCGTTGACGGAGAACACTTTGAGATGCTGGAGAGATTTTCACTTACATGCTTCTGAATCCACACCTGACTCGTGGAATAATGTACCTCTGCAATACGTAAGCATCTTTATACCGGAGCTTAATGTGGGGAGTTGGACGGAGAGAGGAATTTCGGATATCTCTCACTTGTACAAAGATGGAATCCTGGTATCCTTTGAACAACTGAGAGAGCTTTATTCCCTTCCCAACAAGGAGTTTTTTAGATACTTGCAGATACGACATTTCCTCTCAGATAAATCTAAGGGGGTTAATGCCGGTAACCCAGATATGTTGAGATGTCTCAAAGGCAAGAAAAAAATCCTGAGGCGCATATATGGGCTTATTGATTCACATTCACAATTTTGTAAATCTCAGCCGTACGTTTCCTGGGAAAGGGACTTGGGGCTCTCATTTGAACCTGAACAGTGGCTTGCAGCGCTTCGCCTAATACATCAGACTTGCAAGTGTAGTACACATTACGAAGCGGCTATGAAAACTCTTCTCAGGTGGTACCTGACCCCAGATAGGTTACACAAAATTTTTCCCACTTCATCCCCTTTATGTTGGCGTCAATGCGGACAAATTGGTACTCTCCATCATACACTGTGGTCGTGTCCAAAAATTAAACAATATTGGTCCGCAGTGTTTGGGCTCTTAACAACGGTGCTCCGGCAATCTGTTCTACAAGAAGCGAGCACCGCTTTACTGTTTATTGATCTCGATAAATACCTGCACCGTAATAGATGGCTGGGTTGTAAGATATTACTAATAGCAAAGCTTGTTTTAACCAGGCACTGGAAAAATCCTGCCCCCCCATCTATCGACGAAGTAGTTGCTACAATCAACACAACCTATAAATACGAAAAAGCCCTTACCCCTACCATTATGTCCTTTAAAACATTCTCTCATATGTGGTCGCTATGGACCATTTCGGCATATGGGGCACCATCAAATAGATTAGATCATTAGGATTAAATATACATTTTGGAGAACCTTTACTCATCTCTCGCTCCCTTCTCTCCTCCTCCCTGGCACTTTCTCGCTACAGGTTAAATATTTACGCTCGAATTTCCTATAGACCACTGAATACTGAACTAATATAGCGTACTATTCTCCCTATGTTATTGTATTTTAATTTTATGTTTTCCTTTTTGTTCTCTCTATTATTGTATTATATTGTTATATACAATTTGTCCTTCCACATGTGCACTGTATCTGATTTATGCTAACATAAGCGTTGTATTCTCAAGATACCAATGTGAAGTAAGTGAGATATGGGATGTTTAACCATATTTCACAGCTGTTGTACAAGACTATTTTTGAAAAACCTAATAAAAACTATTTGAACAAGAAAAATATGCTTATGCATACAGACCCATTGAAATTAATGGGTCAGAATTCAGTGCGGGCGTTATGCGTCCATGTCACGTATTGCATCCGTGCGGAAAACTCGCTTGTGTGAAAAGGGGCCTAGCCCCTTTAAATCTATGTTCATTCAATACCCCGGTTCATGTCATAGTGATCCTGATTTGCAGCACAAAGATCTTGGATTTGTATCTGAGCAAGACAATATCTGTGTACGTTTGTGGGTTTTTTTCCTACGACATTCCAATATAATCAGTATATTAATTATGTGAACATTAGATAAGTACTATATAGATTGCTGAACACTTACCGTATGTCCCAAATATGTAGGCTAGCACAGTCTGTAATTCTTTGTTTTTGGTGAATTCACTGATAACCTCGGCCACGCTCCGTGAAGAATAGCGGAAAAATGGGGAGAAGAAATTCAACAGGCCACTGCGATGCAGGAAGCGGGCGATTGGTGCAGGGATCATCTTCAGGATAATCGCATCTTGTACCCGGCCTGCTACTTTCTGCAATGTGAATATGCTAATAGTTTTAGCGGATGCTCTGTGGGGGTCCCCCAACATCCCAGAAGCCCAACCAAGCACAGCGACGTACATTGTATAGTGGCTGTGCTTGGTATTGCAGCTGAAGCCCATTCACTTTAATAAGATTGAGCTGCGCCTAGGCCGCGTTCCTTTTTTTTTTTTTTTTTTTTTTTAACGGCCAATCAATATCAGCCATCAAAAAATAAGACATGTCATGTCATGACCCCACTGAAATAAATTAGACCAGAGTGCATCCATCTAATGGCTATTAATGCTGGGGGCCCACTTGGGGGACATTATTTACAATGGGGGGACATTATGTATACTGCAGGGGTTGGGGTTTAAAGAGGACCTTTCACCACTCCTGACATGCCTGTTTTAATAGCTCCATGCATTCCCCATGTAATAACAATTCTGGAACATCTATTCTTATGTCTGTATGTTGTGCCATTCCTTTATTATTTGCACTAGAAGTTATGAATGAATTGCTATTTGCCTTCAGTAAAGGAACAAAGGGAGGTAACCAGTTGGGGGTGTGTACCTGCACAGTCTGAACATGGCAGCACTGATTGGGTAGAGTCAGTCTGTGCAGGGACACGCCCCCCAACTGGTCACCTTCCCTCTGTTCCTTTACTGAAGGCAAATAGCAATTCATTCATAACTTCTAGTGCAAATAATAAAGGAATGTCACAACATACAGACATAAGAATAGATGCTCCAGACTTGTTATTACATGGGGAATGCATGGAGCTATTAAAACAGGCATGTCAGGAGTGGTGAAAGGTCCTCTTTAAATAAAAAAAGTCAATAAAATTAATCTGCTTTTAAAGGCCGTTTTTAACAGCCCTTAAAAACTGGTGTCCACCACTTGGGGGAGGGTGAAAACTTAAAGGGGTTAAACAATTTCTCAAATGCCCCCCCCCTTCCCCTCCCGCATGTGCCGGGCCACTCACATAGGTTGCTCCCTCCCGACACTGGATGGTTTTATCCGTGTACAGGGAGAAGCAGCAGCGGTGGTGCAGGGACCAGTGGCAGCGCCGGGAGCGGACAGCCAGGTAAGTATATTACCTGTGAAGGGCCCGGCACATGTGGGGAGTTTGAGAAATTGGATAAACCCTTTAATGAATGCTGTTATCCATTGAACTCAATAAAAACACAGTATGCAGTAAGGATGTAATAGAAGGGGGATTGTGGAGGTCCCTGCTGTGTTCGTCCACCATTAAGAACGTCTTCCTCTCTTGAGAACCTATGGATTCCAACTCTGCAGGAGGAGCCCCTGTGATCAGCTAATATTTAGGTGAACCGTGACGGGATTGTCTGGTTTGTGCTATGTATTTCATATAATCAGCTCAGTAACGGTGTACACCACACAGTAAGGTACTGTATTAATTGAAGTGGTGAGATAGCGTACCTATAGCGATCTGTTATATACCATAAGATATCCAAGGACTCAGTGATTACGCTACTAACCTTAACTAGCTTCATAAAATTTTCGATAGCCTTCTCCTCTCCCGGAAATGACTTTTTCAGTTCATCAGTATAAGCTTTTTCCCCAGATTTCATGTTATACCGACGGCCATTTTTGATATCCCCCAGCACCACCACATCAAACGGATTGTCCATTAAAGACCACTGAAGCTGTCCATCCGTTAACTGGTCTACCAAAATCCGAAGCGGAGACTGATCATTCATCTGACCAATGTAATGAATTCCTGCAAGTGAAATATGATGGTTATGCTTAATAGGCTTTTCAGAGATCTTAATATGGATGATCCTCAGGATAGGTCATCAATATCTGATCAGTAGGGGGTTTGAGTCCCAGCCTCCTGATCAGCTATTTGAAGAGGCTGCAGCACTTGGGTGAGTGACATGGCCTCTGACTAGTCCTTTAAAGTCAAATCCATCGTCGCTTGGCCTTTGGCAGCTCATTCCCATTCAAGAGAATGGGAATGAGCTGCAATACCAGGTACAGCCACTATACCATGTATGGTGCTGTGCTCGATATTGTACAGTATGAAGAGGTTGCAGTTCTTATCGAACACTGTGTTCTATTCAAACAGCTAGGAGTTGGAAACCCACTGATCAGATATTGATGACATACCCTGAGGAAAGGGGGTTATTTATTAAGACCGGCATTTTAGACACCGGTCTTAATAAGGCCCGTTGCTTGCTGTCGATCTACCAAAGTTATGTAGAGGCACCAGCCTAAATGTAAGCGCCGGTCTAAATATAAGACAGCTTACTTGCTGGCTTACATTTAGACCATTTTCTACACCTAAAACTGCTGTAGAAAATGATGAATGAGACGGGCCTGCTGGTCCCTCCCCTTCTCTACCCACACCACGCCCACTTTTTTAGACCTCACACGAGCGAGGAAAAGTCAGGTTACGGCACAAAGGTCCTTTGCACCAGAAATACACCTAATAAGTATTTCTGATCGAAAATTCCCAGAAAACCCCTATAAGTATGTATATATCAATGGGTATTTTGCTTCATATACATGCAGGTATACCATCAGTATACTCACCCACATCAAACTCATAGCCCTTCTCATTGAAAGTGTGGCAGCAACCACCTAACTTTCCCAGTTGCTCCAGGACCAGTACCCGTTTCCCAGCTCTGGCGAGGAGTGCAGCTACTCCCTGTCCTCCGATTCCACTTCCAATAACTATGGCATCCAGGTTGTCCGGAACTTTCTCAGGAGAGAAAACTGTAAAGAAAAAGACATGAACATGGGAATAAGAATGCTACACACAATCAAAAAGATTATTATAGATAGATTAATCTTTGGGAGAAAATTTCCAGTCATATCCTATCCAGGTTAGTTGTTAAAGGGGTTCTCCACAATCCCCATTACCGATCAGCTTATTGCTAAGGTGCTATTCTAACCCCAAGCGGCAATATGTGAGGAAGCCTTTCAGTGAGGACTCATGATGCATGCGACCATATGCATTTTGTGGTCCACAAAAAATATGGATGACATCCGCATGCATTCCGTATTTTGCGGAAAAGAACAGCTGGCCCCTATTAGAACAGTCCTATCCTTGTCCGTAATGTGGACAATAATAATAGGACATTTTTTTTGCTGAACGGACATATGGAAACGGAATGCACACCCCCGTTGAAGTGATTGGTTCCGCATATGGGCCTAAAAAAAAAACCGAATGGACATGGAAACAAAATACATTTGAGTGCATAAGCCCTAAGTGTTCCATTTCCCTGCAGCGCCACCACAGGGGAAAAGAAAGCATTACACTGTGCCCATCCAAATCAATGGGTTGTCTATGTAATACAAGACAGGACAGGTCCTCCAAAGTGAGAGATGCTCTTTGCCAACACTCTCCACATTGGCCAAGAAATGGGGATACTAAACATGTGACCTTCCTCCTCAATTAATTCAGAATTCTGTAATAGGGTATATGGAAAGGTTTGTAGGCCGTAGAAACCAATCAGATTCCACCTTTCATTTTCCAGAGGAGCTGTGAAAAATGAAAGGTGGAATCTGATTGGTTGCTATGGGTAACTAAGCCAGTTCTACTTTACACCAGTTTGGATAACTCTCACCCCATGTGAAGAAACGCCATATAAATGTGTAAAAAAACACAAGTGGTTATTGTGACTTTTTTTTAGTAAATCTGCCCCACAATCTTCTAACAGGGATCTATGATTAAAGGGGTTTTCCGAAATATTTTTACTGATGACGTCTCCTCTGGAAAGGTCATCAGTATCTGATTGGTGGGGGTCCGACACCCGGGACCACCGCCGCTAATCAGCTGTTTGAGAAGGTTCTGGAGCTTTCACCTTTCATTTCTCACAGCTCCTTTGGAAAATGAAAGGTGGACTCTGATTGGTTGATATTGGCAACTAAGCCAGTTCTACTTTACACCAGTTAACAACCCAGCCCCCGCTTTAGCTCAGTACAGATCTGTGACACATCATACTACGCATCCGAGAGGATCAGCCTTGAATTTTCGCCATGGATCCTGTAGTAAATACATGTCGGACTTGCGAACTGCATTAACGTATCTTCACACAGCCATCTAGTGATGCCTCCATGGCTGTATTATTAGTGAGATCTGTTGCCCCCTAATGTTAGACACAGGAACTGCAAGCATATCCCATAATGCACTGGCCCAAGAGCAAGCCGCCCACATTCAGTATGTTACATATCTGTCTGTGCAACACATAGGAAATCTGCTGAATGAGTATTCATGTACTTCTTTACTTCAGTCTGCCGACTTATATAGAGACATTATAGAGACAGTACATGTAATCTCAGCAGCTGAGTCTGCACATGTAGCAGTGCTGAGTATGTCAGTTGTAGCAGTGCTGAGTTTGTCCTGTCACGTGAGCTGTGGTTCTACGTAGGACTACTGTTAAAAGTTCTTTGTTCTCTTAGTAGAAACATAAACAATGCAGCCCCACAACCTTTCAGCTCTGCTACATCTGTCCGGTAGATTGATGCATTGCAACTACTGTTACACAAGTGACACAATGAATGGGATTGATGCATTGCAATCGTTACACAACAAGTGACACAGGCTGCATACCATTCTTAATCACTTTCCTTTTCGCTGCCTTATCAAACACGATGGGTCCTGGGGGTCTCCTGGTGTCCACAGCAAATGGATTTGGACCTCGGCTTCCCAGCCATGACTTCACGACGATGAAGATGAGGATGGACGCTGCTATCAGATAGAGCCACATGTCTGCCACTGTCTTGGTGCAGCTGAAGCTATGAGAGGCTGCCTGTCAGTGTGCTCCTCTTGTACACGGAGCTTGGGGCTGGCCCTGACCCTGTAAACTCCACCTATTCCAAAGTCCTCACCGTGAATCATCCAGTGCAAATACTGGTCTACAGGGCCAAACAGAGCAAGGATACCAAGGATTGGGTTGCTAGGTGCAGTCCAGGCAATGTTATGTAAAGCATTGCAAAAGAGAACGTTTATAACCACGTGGAGTCCTGAAATATAGAAGAAAGGATTGTTACTACATTCTTCGCTAGTACCATGCCACTCAGTAGGAAATGATCCCCAATATCGTAATCTTATTGTCGCCGCCCCTGCATATCGTAAAAAATAGCGTGATGTCCTTGACCTCTTGGAACTCATGTCACTAAAGATTTGATTTTATTGTGGAAATTGTTATTATTAACTTATGGTATCATTTGTGCCTGGTAAGACAGTACCACTTCTTACTTCAGAGTTGCCCCCATTGCACAGTCTTCATGGGACCGCTGTCATGTCTCTTCCCACAATGAATGGTAGACAGTCCTCCAATAGGGTTCATGCACACGGTCCGTGTTTTGCGCATACGCAAAACATGGATACCGGCTGAGTGTATGCCACCATTTTAGTTTACTCCTGCAGAAATGCCTTATTCTTGTTCGCAAAATGGACATGTTTTATTTTTTTGCAGGTGCCACGGAACATACAGATGTGGACAGCACTCGGGTGTACTGTCTGCAACTTTAGCGGCCCGATTGAGAAGAATGGGTCCACCAAAAATGCAGATCGGATGCCGACCAAAACTACGGACGTGTAAATGAGGGAAATAATCCAGAAGTAGGTTTTGTCTTGCTACTTCTGGATCTGGAAACTCGAACCGGCCAATCATGTGACAGGACGCCTTGGGACTCCTGTGTTTTTATGTGATTTAAATTTTTCCGATGTTGTAAGTACCCAAGGACAGACTGGGAACTTTAAACTTAAATTAAAAGAGGTCCCATTTTGTAGTTGGGTCCCCCACCCCAGCCACCCCAGCAGAGCCAAATACCACAGTCCATCACAAAATACTGCCAGCAGCACAAAATACATCCCCAAAAACATCCACTGGCCAGCCGTGAGGAGGGGTCAGGTGGCCCCCTGGGCATCAGCCCACTGGGAAGTTTCCCTATCGCCAGTCCGCTCCTGTGAGTACCCCTTAAAATCTCAGGAAAACATAAAATCACTTGTGGTATGGAGCTTCACTATTGAGAGTTTTCTCTGCAGATCCATATGCCTGAAGATGGAGGGTATGTTCACACAGAGTTTTTGGTGCAGATTCTGTGCTCTAAAAACTGCATCCATTGAATTAATTGTTAATTCATATGTTGTTGTTTTTTTTTTTTAATCCAGTAGCGGATTTAAAAACTCGTAAAAAAAGAAGTGACACGTTCATTCTTGATGTGGATTCCTTGCAGAATCTGCATCCAGAATTCCCATTGAAAGGGCACAATGAAAAACCACGGCAAAGTAATAAAAAAAAACGCGTACGGACCAAAATCACATCCTAAAAACCAAGGAATCCTGAATTGGATTTCGCACAGGAAAAAACTACAGGTGAGCATACTACCTGCACACATTGCAGATTCTACACGAAAATCCGTGAGGAAAAAAAAAACGAGCGTAAAGAATGCAGCGTAAGTCTTCTTTCACACTGGCGTTAGGCTTGTCCGGCAGGCTGTTCCGTACTAACGTTTGCACACGTGTGCTGCCGGAAGTCTGCCCCAGCCCCATTCAATATAATGGGCATGGGCCGGAGAAGCGGCCTCAGCAGTCCAAACATGGCAAGAGGCGGCCGGTCAAAAACCGCAGCACGCGCACTGGATCCCTAGCATGGCTTATGTGCACCATGTCTTTTTCTGCTTGCCGAGCAACGAAGATGATTAGCGCGCATGCTCTGGTGACGTCACTGAACCTGGAAGTGGAGGGGACCGCAGATGAAGCTGACACTGCCTCCCCACCATTCGCCCTGCCTCACCAGGCCACTGCATACTTCTGTTCCTTCTAACTGAAAAGCCAAAGAGACCATCATTCCCACAGCAAGCCACAGCAGCCCGTCATCATGGTACTTTATTAAAGGGGTATTCCCATCTCACAAATGTAGTTTGTATAGTTAGATATAGCCATACCAATATTATTACTAATAGAATGTACTTATATAAAATGTACCGTTTAGAAGATTTTCCTATTTGTATATCCATTGTCCCACACACATCAGTCAGGCCGTTGCCCCTAGTTACGGCCATGTAGTAGAGGTGGCCAGATTGCTCCTGTTCAAACCCGCTCTGAGGTAACTGCTGTATTGTGAACGCACATTGCACGAGCATGCGGAGACACATCTTAGGGTTGTAGCATTTTTGTCTGCGCTTCTAAAACGCAGAGAAACAGATCCTGTTCCAAAATCAATTCATCTCTATGGAGCAGGATCCGTTTATAAAGTCTGCGTTTTGGACGGATCCTGACCAGATGTGAAAGTCCCCTAAGATGTGTCTCCGCATGCTCATGTAATGTGCGTTCACAATACAGCAGTTATCTCAGAGCGGGTTTGAACAACAGCAAGCCTGCCACCACTACTACATGGCCGCGGTGGTCGTAACTAGGGGCAACGGCCTGACTGATGTGTGTGGGACAATGGATATACAAATAGGGAAATCTTCTAAACGGTACATTTTATATAAATACATTCTATTAGTAATAATATTGGTATGGCTATATCTAACTATACAAACTACATTTGTGAGATGGGAATACCCCTTTAAACCTAATACAGGGCAACTCTATTGTAAAAGAAAATTTAGCAGCTCGTAATAAATTAAATCTGGCACCGGGTACAGTATCTTCCCAAATTTCTGAAGTTAATGTAGATTTGTCTTCTCTTGGAGCTGATATGAGCAAATCCAGGGAAAGTCGTGATGCAGCAGAAAGTGGAATAAGCAACGTAGAGTATACTTTGTCTCTACCGTCTCTGAAAGTAAAATCTATTGGCGCTTCTGTTTGGGATATGATGGCTAAAGTGACTGAACTGGAAGATAGGTCTTGCTGGTGTAATGTAAAGATGGTTGGTTTTCCAGAAGGCGCACAAAGCCTGGACTGTGCACAGTTTGTTACCAATTAGATATCTGGACTGATTTCCAACTTTTTTTTTTTTTTTTTAAAGACCCAGGTTCCAGTGGCCAATCTACACTGATTTTATGCAGACTGCTGAGTTCTAGAGTCTGTGACTCTTTTTAGGATGGAGTTACTTAAACAACATGTCCATCTTGAACTGTCTTCTCACCTTCCTTCCTGATCCCTCACCAGCTACAACGGGATGGATTGGCCATAGACCTTACAGAGAAATTTCCCGGTGGACCGATGCCCAGGGGGCCGCCCAAGCCCCATCTCTGCCACTGGCTGGATACATACTGAGCTATCAGTGGTAATTAACTCTGTGAGAATCAGATACTCATGTACCCGGCCAGTGACATGCCCTCCTGAATTCATCTATGTCCCTCATCTCACATCCTAAGCCCCCTGCTACATATCTTAATCAGGGACAACTGGAAGAGGAGGAGAGAAAATGGCAGCTATTAATTGCCCCAACACAGGGACAGCTTTTGGGGCAGCATATTGTGTGGCACTTTAGTATGTAGTATTTTGCGCTATAGTATTGCTGACCCCCCCCCTACTTTTGTTGCCATGCCACCTGTCAATTTAAACCCTCCTACAATATGGAGCCACTTTTAGGTATCTTTTCCAGGGACACTTTAGGTTTCCAATCCGCCCCTGATCTACAATATGGCTTCCAATCTCACCACTCGACTGAAACTGACCTTACTTAAAGGGGTATTCCCATCTCATAAATGTAGTCTGTATAGTTAGATATAGCCATTCCAATATTTTTACAAATATAATGTATTTATATAAAATGTACCATTTAGAAGATTTACCTATTTGTATATCCATTGTCCCACACACATCAGTCAGGCCGTTGCCCCTAGTTACGGTCACCTCGGCCATGTAGTAGTGGTGGCTGGCTTGTTCCTTTTCAAACCCGCTCTGATCTAACTGCTGTATTGTGAACACACATTGCATCAGCATGCAGAGACGTAGGGTACTTTCACATCTGCTTTTTGGACGCTACCAGTCAAAAACACAATGGTCAGGATCCCTCCAAAATGCAGACGTTATAAACGGATCCTGCTCCATAGAGATGAATCAATCTTGGAACAGGATCCGTTTCTCTGCGTTTTGGAAACGCAGACAAAAATGCTACAACCCTAAGATGTGTCTCCACATCCTCATGCAATGTACGTTCACAATACAGCAGTTACCTCAGAGCGGGTTTGAACAAGAGCAAGCTGACCACCACTACTACATGGCCACGGTGGTCGTAACTAAGGGCAACGGCCTGACTGATGTGTGTGGGACAATGGATATACAAATAGGAAAATCTTCTAAACGGTACATTTTATATAAATACATTCTATTAGTAATAATACTGGTATGGCTATATCTAACTATACAAACTACATTTGTGAGATGGGAATACCCCTTTAAGTCACCAATGACCTGCTAACTGCCAAAACCAAACAACATTACTCTGTCCACCTTCTCTTGACCTGTCCTCTGTCTTTGACATCGTAGACCACTCCCTTCTGTTACAAACTTTTTTGTCTCTTGGCATCGTGGACTTGACCCTCTCCTGGACCTCCCACTCTCACACCACCTCCTGTCCCTTAATGCTCTTCTTAAAGAAGAACTCTCGCAAAAAATTTTATTCTCTGACCTGTTAGAAAGGTGCATGATATAACCTATAGTGAATGTAATTTTCTTATCAGAGGCTGAAATTGTGAGTAATAACCTCTCTTCTTATTGTAGCTGGGTCATGTGACCAACTCCCTGACCTCCAACTGACCCAGGACAGGAAGCCAGTAACTGCTCTATTCATTCCTATGGGAGCCTCACTTTCAGTCTCATAGGAATACATAGAGAATTAGACTTCCTGTCCACACATAAGTCTCTGTGTGAGTTGGTGGGTCTAATTCCTAGTCACATGACACAGATAAGAAACTTCAGGATTATATAAATCAAAAATACAGCTACTGGTAAGAAAATGACATTACTACAGATTACATCATGTACATTTCTAGCAGGACATGGAATAAAAATGCGGGAGTTCTTCTTTAACTAATGAAAGGTATTCAGGATATATTTATAATGAGGTAATATTTAAGTATTTTCATTTTCTTAATTCCCGGAGAAGCCCTTTAATCTACACGTTCAGCTTGGGACAGCTCATAGAGTCTCATGGATTTCAGTATCACTTTTTTGCTCATGACACGCAAATTTACCTCTCTGGTCCAGATATCACCACTGTACTATTCAATATCCTACAATGCCTATCTTCCATATCCTCTTTCTTCTCCTCTCTCTTTCTAAAATTTAACATAAAATAGAATTTATCATCTTTCCCCCATCTTTACTCAACCCCCCAACAGACCTGTCTATCATGATCAATGGCTACACACTGTCCTCAGTCAACCAAGTCCACTGCTTTGGAGTGACCTTTGATTCTGCCCTGTCCTTCCTATCCCTCCAATCTATCCCTCAACTCTGCTCATCTGTTAATCTCCCCCCGTTACTCCTCTGCCTCTCCGCTCTGCCATTCCCTTCACTGGCTCCCCATTGCTCAGCGAATTCAGTTTCAAATACTAACAAATATATATGAGGCCGTCCACAACCTGTCCCCTCCCTACATCTCTGAGCTACCTTCCCAATACATCCCCACACGTAATCTCCGATCCTCACAAGACCTCCTTCTCTCCTCCCTTCTTATCACCTCTTCCCACAACCTCCTTCAGGATTTCTCCCGTGCATTCTCCATACTCTGGAACTCTCTACCCCAACATATCAGACTCTCACCTACTGTGGAATCCTGAAAACCCACCTCTTCAGACAAGCCTACAACCAGCGACCCTGCTGCCTCTATACCTCCATGACCAGCTTATGGTGTTCTTCTCCCATACCTGGTAGATTGTAAGCCCACATGGGCAGGGCCCTCTCTCCTTCTGTACCAGTTTGTAACTTGTGTTGTTCATGCTTAGTGCAATTGTCTGTATTATGTATGTGCACACCATTACATATTACAGTGCCATGGAATGAATGGTGCTTTATTAATAATAATAATTATAATGATAAAAATGGTGAAAGTGAAGTCAGAAATAATATTTAATGGTCAGATCGGGAGACCTTGGGGGCCATTCAACTGGCCCACGACGACCAATCCACTTTCCAGGAAACTGTTCATCTAGGAATGCTCGGACCTGACACCCATAATGTGGTGGTGCACCATCTTGCTGGAAAAACTCAGGGAACGTGCCAGCTTCAGTGCATAAAGAGGGAAGCATATCATCATGTAGCAGTTGAATGGCCCCCAAGGTCTCCCGATCTGACCCCATTAGACTTTTATCTTTGGGGTCATCTGAAGGCAATTGTCTATGCTGTGAAGATATGAGATGTGCAGCACCTGAAACTACGGATACTGGAAGCCTGTGCTAGCATTTCTTCTGCGGTGTTGCTATCAGTGTGTGAAGAGTGGGAGAAGAGGGTTGCCTTGACAATCCAACACAATGGGCAGCATTTTGAACACTTTTATAAGTGATCAGAAACTTGTAAATAACTCATGAAAGAATAAAGTTACGTTAAAACCAAGCACACAATTGTTTTTCTTGTGAAATTCTCAATAAGTTTGATGTGTCACATGACCCTCTTCCCATTGAAAAATTGGATCTAAAATGGGCGACTTCAAAATGGCCGCCATGGTCACCACCCATCATGAAAAGTTTTCTCCCTCCCATATACTAATGTGCCACAATCAGGAAGTTAATATCACCAACCATTCCCATTTTATTTAGGTGTATCCATATAAATGGCCCACCCTGTAAGGCCCCATTCACACGTCCGCATCTTTTGCGGCCCCATTGAAATGAATGGATCCGCATCCTATCCGCATAATTGTCCGCAAATGCGGAAACGGATGCGGAGAGGATGCGGATGCAAAATACGGACGTGTGAATGGGGCCTAATACTGTGGTCACTGTGCTTCCCAATACTACATTGCAGAAGCAGATAATCCCCCTAAAAATCCTGGCACCACACAGAAAGTTCCCCTTCAATAATTATTGGCACACAGTACCTTAAAAAATAACTGCGCCGAGCAAATAGTGTCCCTGAAACTTATACTGCCGTAAACATAGTGTCTTCCAAAAATAATTGTGCTAAGTTGATACTGTGTGAGGATGCCTCCCAATGTAACAGTCCTCCTAAAAGTCCCACCAATAGTAATAATTCTCTGCCAGAGTGCAGTATGTGGTAACAGTGCACCCAATAGTAATAATGTCCCTCATTTTATAACCAGTAGTAATAACTCCCCCTATAATGTGTGACTGTACAAAAAATACCCCCTTGCAATGATGACACCTTACTCTGATAGGCTACAGAGATTAGGACTAAAGCTTATTAGAGAAAATGGTGGGCCAGGGAGACATCGCTCCTGTGCCCCCTCGCAGCATTCAACTGTATTGCTGTCCTGATTACAGCAATGCAGTTGAATATGTAGAGATGAGAGTTTCCACAATGAAAGCGCTCATTGACCCACTCTTGCCCCATCTGGTTCTGCCTAAGGCAATCACCTCGCCTCATTGGCAGTGCACCCTGTGAATAAGTCATGGGTAGAGATGTCATTTCATGCAATGTACTCCTCATTTTTCATCGGGATGAGCATTTTGATCCACAAATTGTTGAATGTAGATATTCGCTTGAGCAAGACTGACAAACAAGGGAGATATATAAGGCTATGTGGGATCTTTTTAATAAAATTGACCTTTATTGCAATATATGTTCCACCATCGTTCTCCATGGCAACGTTTTGTTGTCCAATTCCTGGCCTATTTGCCAGGTAGCAGCTGGATCTCCGGATAGTCAATGGGCCTGATGGGCATTGTGGTAAGATCCGGTTATGCCAGATACAGAGAGCGCCAGTAGGCTGTTCTGCCAAAAAAGCCTGCCGGAGACCATTAATGAAACTGAAAAAAGCCTTAGGGGTTAGTAACTGGTTAACAAGTTGTCAGCCTGGCCCAGTTTTATTGCTGGGAGACTGTGTTACTATAAGGCCTTTCACACACGACCGTGGAACACGGTCCGGTACGGGCAGTGAAAGCCCGGACCGTGCTCCCTCTAAGGACGGGAGCGCACGGCGTCATTGGTTGCTAATGACAGCCGCGCGCTTCCTGAGGCTGCCGCTGTAGCAGTGAGGCCTGTTAAACTACGGTATAGCTATTCGTGAATATCAATGATTAGGGGTTTTAGATTTTGGTGGTAGCAGAGATAGATCGTCCTCGTACGCCGATGATGAGTCACTATGGTATGTGTTACCTAAGTTATGCTGAGTTCACATAACCGTGAGAGCAGAAGATGCGGGAAAAAAATAGATCCTGTTATGGCAGTTGTTCCAGTGGAGTCGGATTTCACTGTATCACTGTATACTAACATGCCTGGCATTTTTTGGCATATATACCAGAAGGTGGTCAGATCCCCTTACAGTGAATGGGGATCCAGCTCTTGCTACCTTGTTGTTAGGTATTATTAATAGCTTGTATCACTCTGAGGATCGACTATAACTGGTGGTGAAACCAGTAGGGATAAACAGCAGCAACAGCTGGGAGATAAGGAATGGCTGAAGGCCCATATTAAGGCTCCATAAAACTCTCAACTTGGAGTCTAGCATTTCTATACTGAGACTTTCACTATCACCGATCTGGGACTTTCTCACAAGTGTTTCTCCATAATAAGGGGAGAATTAGCACCTGTGTAGCACCCATCTCACAGACGCCAGGTCTTAATACCAGTTGACTGGCATCTATTAGGTATCCCAATGATTCTGAGTGGTCTGATGTTAATACCGTCCCACCACACTGCACATGTATAATATAATAGTGGTGGGGTGGCTGAGACGGTGACCCCCAGTGGTTACATGTACTGCAACCCAGATGACTATCTGCCTGTCATCGAAACACTATGACTTGGGAATGTTATCCCACCGCTTTTAATCAAGTAATCTATATAAGATTTTTTTTTGTGTTTCTTTTTAATAGTCTTACCAGGCAGTGAAACAGAACTTTTGTTTTGGGATGATTTCTGTGCAAACATCTTATTAATGATATAGGCTGTGTCCCGATGTTCACATACCCAGCATACACAATGGTGGACACCCTCAGAATCATTTATCCTGGTGGGCCCAAGGAACTGCAGTCTGACACTGCTAAGTAGTATGACAGCGACTGCACCACCAGCATCTTGGCCAGGTGGAAGTTAATTCGGCACTCATATAGATATTAGGCTAATATTAGTTGATTCCATTATGGATGACTGACAATGGAAATGAGAAGAAGCAGTAGCTGAATGATGTGTTGATAATGATGATGGTAAAGAAAACATGTAAGTACTTGTGGATGTGGCCCTGGCTACTAGAATATGGATACAGAGGAAGCAGATGTTCTTGCTCATATCCCCTTGGCGGTTTAACTTTTCCACATGAACCTGTGATGCTGCCTCATGTTCTGAGGAAAGCCATAGTTCCTACATTTGGCGTCTGAATGGTAGTTTTTTTCTCAGAAGACTCAGAAGATAACTTCATCCTGCTGTGAATGAGATAAAGAGTAAGGAGATTCAGCCTCCCTTACAGTTTTTATTTGTCAGCGCCCCTTCTCATGTATACATGGGGTGATGTTTTTGGGTGATCTGTGGTATGTTTACATGGGGCAATGATTGTGAGCAAGTGTTCGCTCCCCATTCATCGGCCCATGTGAAAGGGTCCTTACATTTCCCAGTTGCCGATGGACTGATCACAATCTATTAGGCCTACTTTATTTTGTGAATTTTATTCTCCATGGTTGTGGTGTGATTATGGTGTGATTGGATATAATAAAAGCCTGTGCTAATATCAACCTTTAGTCAGGATCCTGCAGAAGATAAATGTGGGTGAAAGGTTAGTACTAGCTTCCAGTCAAAATGACACCCAGTAACCCACCCTACCTCATTCTTCCTGTCATAAGAAAACAATGCCAAGGCTGACATTTCATAACCTGTGCTGTCTGAAACCACTTGTAACACCAGAAGTCATCGTTGCCCGATATAATTGACTTCAGTCTGACTTCACGTGATTACACTGTAAATTGGTCTTAGGGTACTAAGTGAATGTCATAGAGCGCAAATAATTCAGCCACCAAAACTGCTGCAAGTGTGTGGTTACATGGGTTGTCCACTTAGGAGATCCCCCATCCAAGTGTGTCCTTATGGCATGTGCTCTTCATAGAGGGAAAGTTTCAATCTCATTCCTAGATATACACTAATCAAAATATAGCTAGTAGACGTTCCTAAATATAAATATTACTAAGTCTGAATAGAACGTTAAAATAAAATCATAATTCTTTATTCAAAAAGGCTAAAAGTCTATGTCTCTTGTTTATCAGACAGAACAGAAGTCTGATAAACAAGAGACATAGACTTTTAGCCTTTTTGAATAAAGAATTATGATTTTATTTTAACGTTCTATTCAGACTTAGTAATACTCATTCCTAGATATGTCAAAAAGGATATTTTCCACCAATATGAAGATGGTATTTTTTCTGGATCAACACTACAATGTGGTTTGAACTTTACGGAGTTTTCACACATCCTATCTATGTCTTTTGCCATTGGATCTCAGCCAGTAGCTTACTTTACCGTCATGCAAACCAAGCCAATGCTTGGGGTCCCAAAGATGAGGAGATTCCCTGGCCACAAGCGGATGGCCAAAAAAATGACTGAACTGGTAGAGCAATAGCAGATGTGCCCAGACTGCACTACTAAACTGAGAGTGGGGCTTTGCAGGCCACCAAGGTGGAGCTTAGCAGGTCGACAAGGCCAGAGCTGAGCCCCCAGACATAACTTTGATTGGAAGACTGAAAAAATCTGTCCCTAATGTCAGCTAAAGAACATATCGAAAACTTTCTAAAAAGATTTTATTTTTGAAGCCCATGACATTGCATTTCACTGCACCACCCATGAGGAGCATAATAAGATGACAGGCAACAAAACTTGGGTTCGGGTAAAACTTTAGCATGTTTTATCTATGAAAATCTCAATTACTGCTTGATAAAACTGCGTCAATCACACAGGTTTTTTGTTTTTTTTTAATGTGGTTTTTGTTGTGTTTTTTTTTTACAATGACAAAAACAGAGGCAACCATATTCCCATATGTGCAATGAAAAAGCAAAGTTAGGACTTTTTCACACGAGAGTGTCCGTTGAGGGATCATGCGTTCTGGACTTAAGAAGTGCACAGCATTATCATGATTGAACAGGATCCGTTTTTTCTTTATTTTTCTGTTCTTCTTACTGATCAGAAAAACGGAAAAATAACTGTTATGTGAACTCTCCCTTACAGACCACCAGGACCGGACACTGGCTGTTCCACTGACCACAAGGTATAAATACAAACATTAACCTCCTATGCTTCACGTGTTCAATGATGACAAAATACGGATAAGAGGTTTGTACTTGTTGCCTGTGATTACGCCACTAGGTGACCAAGGGTCACTAAAGCTGTAAATCTAGACAGTCAGTTTATAAGGTATGCTTGCAGCATCGCACTGTTATCATCACCTCTGCCCTAGTAACATCAGGTAAGCCTGTTTGACTGAATACGTAATAAATGCTTAGCTTCACATTACCTACCTGTTGCAGATTGTTGTAAAGGTGTGGGATTTACCTATAAACTAGGCGGGGGAACAACATTTCATTCATTTTTAAGAATCGCAGGAAATTCCTATTTAAAGGGGTTCTCCGGGAATGAAGAAAATTAAAATACTTAAATGTTACTTTATTATAAATATATTCCCAAATAGCTTTCATTACTTATAATGGCTTGCTTAGTCTAGGGAGCAATTATTAGTACACACAAAACCTGTCCTAGTAATACAGGAGGACAAGTTACTTCACATCACTGAGGTAAAGAGCTGCCTCATCCTCCTCTCTGCTCTGCTTGTCAGGGATTATGATCCTGAATACAGATGATACGATCTTCAGCTCAATCTCTGTAAGAATGGAGTTCATGAGGAGACATGAAGTACAGAGAGGATGGACAGGACAGACTGTGGTAATGTGGGGCTATGGTAATGGAGACTGCATACAAGTGCTGCTACTCATTAGCCACATCCCCACCTCCTCTCTGTACTTCATGTCTCCTCATAAACCCCATTCCTACAGAGATTCAGCTGAAGATCTTATTATCTGTATTCAGAATCATAATCCCTGACAAGCAGAGCAGAGAGGAGGAATGAGGCAGCTCTTTACCTCAGTGATGTGAAGTAACGTGTCCTCCTGTGTGATTAGGACAGGTTTTGTGTGTACTAATAGGATGGCGGCCATTTTGTTTCTCCTAATGATTTCTCCCTAGACACAATTAGCCATTATAACTAATGAAAGGTATTTGGGAATATATTTATAATAAAGTAATTTTAAGTATTTTAATTTTCTTCATTCCCGGAGAACCCCTTTAAAGGGACCATTAGAAAAGGCCACTTGATAAGAATCAATATTTGTAGAAAACACTGTTTAAAAAAAAATAATAATATATTTGGCTGTTTTCCCTTTCATTAATTCATTAATTACTCACAAATAGGTGCAATTTTCGCGTATTTGCGTACGCATTTTAAAATTGGTACGCTAATGCATACGCATATTTTAATCTGTACCCTAATGCATACGCATTTTAAAAATTTGTACGTTATGCGTACGCATTTGTGTACAGATTAAAATATGCGTATGCATTAGCGTACCAATTTTAAAATGCATACGCAAATACGCAAAAATTGCACCCAAGCATGCTCGGCCGAGCATGCTCGCTCATCTCTACTCACAAACTGTTCTGTAGCAGTCCACACAAATGATAAGACCAAGTAACCCATTTTCAGTTTACTGCTGCTGTGAGGGGAAGCTGTCTTGGCTGCCCATGGTGACTAATTAGAGCTCAGCTTTCATTTTTTTAAAACTTTTCTGCACTATAATTGGTTGAGTCCCTTGCTGGTTTTTGCCCTGCAACAATGGCCATAACCCCTTTAAGCAATCAGCGTATGATGCGATGGAAAAATTAATCAAACCGGCAAAGGAAGCAATATTGATAATCACAATACATTAGTAAGTGCCTTGTGTTAACTTTCTCTGCATGATAAATGCCATTTGCTGAAGTGTGAAAATAACAAATAAACCAAAATAAGTCACCACCGTGGGGAGATCACTGCTTATGAAATTATTATATAGTTTAAGGCTACTTTCACACTAGCGTTTTTAAATTCCGGTATTGAGTTCCGTTATAGGGGCTCAATACCGGAAAAAAACGCTTCAGTTTTGTCCCCATTCATTGTCAATGGGGACAAAACTGAACTGAAGACAACGGAATGCTCCTGAAAGCATTCCGTTCCGTCTTCAGAATGGAGAACAAACCGCAGCATGCTGCGGTTTGCTCTCAGGTCCAGGCATCCGCACCAAGACGGATCCGGAATGACCCCCAATGCAAGTCAATGGGGACGGATCCGTTTGGTGTGGACACACCAGTAATCCGGATCTGTTCTCCATTGATTTGCAATGGGGGATCATTCCGGTTTCGGCTAGATACATAGATACCAGAGGCGTAGCTAGAGGTTCAGCACAGGGGGGGCGAAACATACTTGAGTGGGCCCCCCACTTGGCTTCCCAAACGCACGTTTCCAACTTCACAGGCACATACTACTAGTTGTGGTTATAATATTGTATTAGAAAGATTACTATATAAACTGCTAGATCATCTATGCTGCTAAG